>JAJPUD010011961.1:38492-51690 GCA_023553655.1 Myrmecobius fasciatus
AACAATGATCCAATTACATATGGACCAGTCATTTAGAAAAAAGCAGTAGAACTATAATTTTTTTTATTTTTAATTAATTTTTAACACATTGCTTTATGAGTCATGTTGGGAAAAAATTCAGAGCAAAAAGGAAAAATCATGGAAGAGATCAAAAAAATAGAAAAAAGAAGTGAACATAGCATGTGTTGATTTATAATCTCCTTAATTTTTTTTCTTTCTGGATGTAAATGGCATTTTCTGTCCAGAGTCTGTTGGGATTGCTTTAGATCACTGAACCACTGAGAAAAACCAAGTCTTTCATAGTTGATCATCACACATTCTTCTTGTTATTGTGTATCCCTGGTTCAGCTTGTTTTGTTCAGCATCAGTTTGTATAAATCTTTCCAGGCCTTTTTAAAATCAGCTCCTTCATCATTTTTTATAGAACAATATTCCATTACCTTCATATACCAAAACTTGTAGAACTCTAATTTGTAAAGGAAATGCTGGAATGTGTGCACCTTTTGACATGGATAAACCTTTTTCATAAATAGACTTTTTTTTCTTTTTTTTATAAATAGACTTTCAACATCTTCCATTTTTCAATTTATAAAAAAAAAACTCACTAGGGAATAAGTCGTGATTCTTGTCTTAACATTCTGAAAAGGCTGCTCATAGAAAAAGGCAGAAACTCAGAGCAATCAAAAGAATTGGCACTTGTTATAGTGCTAAGTAAATTTCAGGAAGTAAAGGGAATAAGAATAAAATATAAATAAAGAAAAAAAAATCCAAATGGCATTAAATAGCTTTAGGGAGGACATGTGGATATAAATACAGTACTAAATAGCACATTCAGTGACCAAGGTCACTAATATTCTATTATACAAAGAAAGCTCTAATCTACTAGTTCTCAGTTTTATATATCTACTTGAATGTTTTTCTTGAATCTCAGTTGCCATAACCAAATATGTTCATACTTCTAAAAATATATTATTGTAATTTAATAATATATTAACATAATAAATATACCAGTGAAATCAATTTGAGAACCTATCCCTATTTATGTTATATGATTAAAAAATATGATAGGTTTATTATTTACTTTTACTTCATTGTTTTAAAGTAATTTTAATTTAAAGTAATTTTTTAGCCACATCAGGTGTTTCCAATATTAAAACTCCCCACAACTGGTGCAGGTAAGCAACTCCTCAGCTTTACATAGTCTTACAGAATTGTTTGAGTCACATGGTTACACAACTAGTTATCTTTTTCCACATTGTGAGGGTTAGGAGTGCAGCATCCCTCTATCCCCCTCATACCAACTACCCTCAACCTAGAAAATACTTATAAAATTATTTTTGACTGTCCCTTCATATCAGATAAAAAGTGTGAATTATTGTGGCATCAAAAGATAAATATGTTGATATTGTATAATATTATTCATATATTTTACACATTTCTGAATTTCTAAACTTTTTCTGTCATTAGCTGGCCTTTCCATGTCATCTGTGGTTTTCACAAAACTCCCCCAAAATTCCCATTTAATTTTTTTTTTCTTTTTGCTGAGGCAATTGGGGTTAAGTGACTTGCCCAAGGTCACACAGCTAGGGAATGTTAAGTGTCTGAGATCAGATTTGAACTCAGAGTTCAGGGCTGGTCTCTATCCACTTCGCCACCTAGCTACACCCCTCACCCCCATTTAATTTCTTATGTCCACCTGCAACATATCAAAACCAGGATGATGGGGAAAGTCAGTATGTGGAAGAGATAACTGTAGTATGTTTCAGAGGCAGAGTTTGAAACTTTCTTACTTTTTGAAGGTTATAGTCTTTCAAGGCCTCAGTTTCCATATCTTTAAATTAAAAGGGTTGGATCATATGGCCTCTAAAGTTCTTTCTGACTCTTAAATCTTTAATCCTGTGATAATATTAGTAGTTTATTTAAATTGAAGTAGTGAAGTATTGTTTGTTTACATTTCTGTTTCCAAACTCAGTTTTAGCCTATCTTTAAATTTTAGAATATCAGCTTCTCTAGATTAATCATTGTTTAATTCTTTGCATTTGGGTCTTCAGCACCTAGCACAATTCCTAGAACATAGTAAACATTTAATAAGTGTTTTGTTGAGTGGTTGATTCAAAAATCCAATTTATATTTTATTCAGAATGTTCTATAATAAGCAATAGATACATATTCTTTCAGAAATCAATAAATCTCTATTGATCAGAGATCAATAAAGAACTCTTTAACTGAGACCTTGACCTTGCCAGTTGACTAGGTATTGTTTTAAAATTACTTCAGATTGTTCCACCACAAAGAAAAAGAAAGGTAATTGTTTTCCTTTCTTTGCAAACAGCAGAAAGGAAGAAGGGGGAGGGAGGAAAGGAGAAACATGTGGTTGGAGATAATCCTGGGGAGAGGGTGGTTTTTCTCTCTACCAGAAATATTCTTTGTAACAATAGTAATAATAAAAAAATATCCAAACCCTTGAAGTTTGCAAAGTGCTTTACAATTATATTTTTTCATTTGATTCTCACAATGACCTGTGAGAGAATTGACTCTGTTATCACCATTTTATAAATGAGGAAATTAAGGCTGATGGAAATTAAATGACTAGCCCGAAGGTCACATAAGTAGTAAATAGTTTTTCTCTCATACTGTCATTTCCATCTCATAAAAGGAAGAAAAAAGGAGCTTTGATCTAAAAGGCTCAAATCCTTCAGAAAATCACTTCAGAAGCAAATCACACCAATGAAGAAAGTCACAGAAATGATTTGCACATCTGAAGTGCTGAAGAGGTAAAAGCTGAGCATTAGCTCTATAGGCTAAGGGCCCCAAACTGGCCTGAAGTCTCTAGGAACCCAGAAAGAATTTGACATTAAGATAAAAAAAGGGGGAGATTTGATTCCTCCCCGCCAAATCTAACATACAAGAGGAGTCAAAATATGTTTAAAAAGAGTTGGGTCATAGGATTAAAAACTGGAAATGACTGTAGAAATTGTCAAGTTCAGCCCACTTATTTTATAGATGGAAAAAACTATGGGTTAGAAAAGTGCAATGATTTGTCAAGTTAAATTTCAAAGTGAGGTTTCTATATATGTTCTCTGACCCTGGAGCTAAAGACTCTTTCCATTATATCTTGCTTTTTTCAAAATAGAGAAGTAATAAATAGTGTCAAATACTACAAGATATTTGTACAAGACTTGAGAAGAGACATTGGATTTGGCATTTGGCAGGTTTCTGGTAACTTTTGAGAAAATAGAATAAGGTGATGTCAAGAAGTTTAGGAACAAATTGATGGTGAGAAAGCAGAGACACTGAGCATAAACAACTCCTGTAGTTTCAAATAGCATTTTTGTTTCAAATATATGTTGCTAATTTGTCATTTGTACTCTTATGTAAATATTAATTTCAAAAAGACTTGTTTTTAAAGTCAAAGAGCTATCTCAAAAGACTTGGGGTCTGCAAGTGCTCTAGCCACAAGAATTATTCTAATAATAGCTAACAATTATATAGCATTTATTATGTGCCAGACATTGCTAAGTGCTTTACAGATATTTCATCTGATCTTCACAAAATCTTGGGAAGCAGGTGGTAATAGGAATTGAGACAGGCCGTGTGACTTGCCCAGGGCCACACAACTAATATCTGAGATCACAGTTAAACACAGGCTTCCAAGTTTCAGGCCCATTGCTCTATCTGCTAGGTCACCTGGATGTTGCTCTCCAGCCATTCCCAACCTATCCAAAGAAAACCTCATAAATGTTGAGTTGAGTTCCACACAATCTCAACAGAGAAGTAACTAGCCTCAAATAACTGAATAGCTCATTATGGATCAACCCAGGACCAGTTCTCAGAGCTTCGGTCTTCAACTCCTACTTCTGATATTTAAGAGAAGTCAAGTTCAAACAGTTGCCACTACTTGTCCACTTTAGCTGAGTAGCTACAAACATGTTACAAGGGGCCAGAATTCAAGATCTTGAGTTGACAGGCAGGACCCTTTTTAGGCAGAAAAATTGGTTTGTGATAAATTCTGACTAAACCCAGCTTTTTCACCACCCTGGTTGGAAACTCCCCAGATGAACTAGGAATCAGATCCCAGAATAAATCCCAATATGTTAGCCTACTCAAATTCTCATCTTTCAAGTTCCATTTCCTGGGATTTCTTTCAACTGTAGGAACTCAAGGTGATTGTGTGTAAATGCACAGGGAAGTCACAATCTTCATGGGTGAATAACCATACAAATAAAAATGCCAGATACTTAAATATAAACACTGAAATGTAGTCAATTTTAAGTTAACATAATTCATCAAAGAAATGGATGTTCAAATGGGCTCATTAAAAATAAGTATCCATGAAAATTGTCCATTAAAAAACTCAGATCTAGCTTCACATATGTCTCTACCCTGGGCCATTCCATCAATCAAAAAATATGGGCAAAGTGACTGTTCAAAGTGTACTTGCTTTTCTTTGCAGAAAGTATTTTCTTTTCTTTCAGGATCCTCTCTATGTACTTTATACCATTCATCTGTCTGCTTCCTCCTTTCCTTGACTGGGGTCAGGAAGTAAGGTAAAGTAAACATCTTTATTGAATTGATCAGGTTTTTTTTTAAAGGTTAACATAATGTATAAAATTTACCATCTAATAATACATTATATCCTGTATAACTTATGTCATTAATAGATCCCTCATAACCTTTAACACATCCTTCAGGTTTAATATGGGGGTGGGGATTGTCTCAGATTTAAGGAAGAGAAGCAAGTCAGGCTTGGGAATGAGTGCTTCAGGAGGAAAGAGAGCTACTAAGACTGGTAAAGGAGAGCATTTTAGAACTGTTATTTCTCAAGGCCATGCTAATGTATTGTTCTTGGTGAATGAAACATTGTATAGAGTCTATTATCTGGGGAGTAGTAACAGATGACATAGTTTCACAGTACTTCATTTTTTGGTAGCATTTGAAGATTCTGAAGGTCTTTTTAAAATAATAGTTGATAAATAAAAAACTATTAAAGGATTTTTTTTGATACATTATAGGATTCTAAACTAATTTAGATTTAACCAATGTGGGGAGCATGATTAAAGAAATTCATCTCTTTGAGAAAGCCAAACATACATTTGGGAAAGTCTTTCAGGCTAACAACTTGACATGGCAAAAGAGAGAAAGATAGAGACAGACATAAAATGAGAAAGAGAGATACAGAAAAATAGTGGTACAGATAGACAGACAGAGAATGAGAGACAGAGAGGCAGAAACAGAGAGACAGAATTTGATACCAGTTGATGAATTGATGCTAAGAAAAAGCATCATTATCCATATGACCTTAAGTATACTTTTAGAGTAATAATTGGAGGAAATTATGAGCCCATCTTTTTTTGAAACTCCAGAATCATTTTAATGCTTGGCTTAGATATCTAGTTTAGATAACTCTTGAAAAAAATAATGAATGGAATGATGAAGTTGCAATCAGAACAACCCACATCTAAAACTTACTGTGTGAACCTGAGCAACATCTTGTAGCCTCAGTTTCCTCATCTGTAAAATAGGGAAAATATTTGTGGTATTTACTTGACTTTGTTGTTAAAAGGAACAAATGTGATTATATATCTCTACCCCCATTAGGCCTTAAGCATTCGGTTTCCCCTGGTTCCCACTCAGTTCATGCCCTGTGGCTCTTTCCACCAGGTCTTAGAACCTTTCTTCTAGATTACTTTCCACTTTCACAGTTTATATCTTGTGTGTATATATATAGTTACGTGTATGATGTCTCTTTCATTAGAATATAAGTTAATTAGAGACAAACACTGGTTTCAATTTGTTTTTGTTTTTTTATAGGGGGAGGGTTGGCTTTGTTTTCCCAGTATTTAGTATGGTGCCTAGCACAAAGTAAACTCTTAATAAATGCTTATTATAATTTTTCAATTATTATTGCTTTAGGTCAAAACTTCTTAAACTGTGGGTATTGAACACCATGTGGGGTAACTGAATATGAGGGTTGTGATGATTTATCATCAGTAAATGATTGATTTGTATACCTATTATATATATATATCTGTATACCCAGGATTATGTAAAAATTTCCCTGGAGAAAAGAGGTCTTGTGGAAAATGTTTAAGAACTCCTGCTTTAGGTGATTATTCATTCTTCTAACTACTTTCAAATTAGTCCATTCTTTTATCAAATGGTTTAATTTCTAGTATTCCTGAAAATACATTTTTCAAAGTTTAGTTGGACAAGTTACCAAGCATCTTTCCAACTCAATCAATCTTCAACGATCCCCTGAGATCCTACCTTGTGCCTAAAGTTCTCATAATTTGCTCAAGGATAGTTCAGACATACTTCTCATGCTTGTGTTCCATATCCTGGCTTAACGACAGAACTAAGAATGTGTTTTAGGTGCAGGAACCACTTAGTAATGTTACAATGGTGTGACAATGTATGCTGTTCTAAACATAAAATATTTCAATTAATTTTTTGCTTCTCTTAAATTCTTCTTTTCACTTTTGGCTCACTCTAGTCTTAGGACATTAAGGGGGGGGGGGACCTTTTTGGAGATACAATGATAAGAGAAATCAAAAGTAAAACCTGATGGAAAGACTAACACTACTGAGTAGAAATAAGAATGTTTACCTCTCTCCTTTGGGCAATAACAATCTCAGAAGGCATAGCATCAACACAACTCTTAGATTTTATCAATTTAATCATTCAAGAAGTTGTTTCAGTGAAAAGGCTGGCCTGTCATTTCGCAGAATCCACAAGTCAGTTGAGTCCAGATGGTTCTAATGCAGAAATATACTTTATATATACTTTATATATGGCAAGCATGGGATTCATGCCTGAAGGATCTAGGCAGCTGCTTGTCCCTTCTCACCTGGACATACTGACTAGAATAGGGTTAATTCACATAGGAACATGGAAAGTTATGATCAGCCACTAGGGAATGAGGTAGGGACAGAGCAGAGGCAAAAGGAAGAAAGAAACTTCCAGGTTGAAACATGAGAAAATAAAAAGTCTTATGTTTGTACTGATTTTCTTTATATTTATTCTAAACATACTATGTAGTTATTGCCTTTCCAGTTGTTTCTTGAGAGTCGAAATGTTTTCTCCTTTCTTTGCATGTGTATCCTTAGAGCCTACCCCTATATCTAACATACAATGGGCATGAAATACATTACAGCAGATGCAGATGCTAGTAGGCAAATATGAAGAGGTTTAGCATAACCTAGAGAAAAGAATCTTCACAGACTTCAAGTGTCATGCTATGACAACTCAGGAAAAATAAGAAATCCACAACAGACAGAGGGATTGATCCCTAAGAAACCAGGAAATTGATTCTAAAGAAGGAATTGGTGAGAATTTAGAGACTTAGATTCATATTCAGGTTTTTAGGTTTTCTCTTAGTGAAGTATTGTTGACTTGTGGATATTGTGATGGAACTTTTGGTGGTAAAGAGAAACTAAGCATACCAGATGAGAGGGTAGGAACTACTGATTTACTAAAAGGGCTGGGCTGCAAACCTCTCTGTTCTTTACATACTGAAAATAAAACTTCTGTGTTTATTGCTTTAGAAACTTGATGCTTTCATAGAATTAGGAAATCCTTAGAAACATAAACCTGATTCTGATGACCTCAGGGGAGACTTTTGAAAGGAAACAATGCGGGCTGACTTGCTTCTCTTCCTTAAAGGTATGAATCATGGGCCATGATTAGAATTTCTACATTCCTAAGGATACAATGCTTGTTACTTTCCCCACTTTCCTGTTTTCCTTTTCTCCATCCCATCTCCAAACCATCCCTTTTCCAGCCTCTTTCTGTCTTACAAACTTGGGACTAGTCTTTAATAATCATCTCCTCCACCTCACATATCTCAACAGTTACCAAATCTTATGTGTCCTGTTTCCACAATGGTTCTTATCCATTTTTTACTCTCTATTGATAGAGCCACTACCTACAACTTAATCCCTCATCATACTTGCCTACACTATTTCAGTAGCCTCCTAAGTGGTCTCCCTATCTCCTCTCTCTTCTCTTATATATATTCCCCAAAGTGACTCTCCTAAAGAAAAGCATGTGATCATTTGTTTCTCAGATTAATTGTTTTTAGTCATATTTGTCTCCTTGTGAACCGATTTGGGGTTTTCTTGAAAAAGATACTAGAGTGATTTGCCATTTGCTTTTCCAGCTCATTTTACAGATGTAAAAACAGGCAAACAAGGTGAAATGATTTGCCTAGACTCACACAGCTAGTCAGTGTTTGAGGCCAGGAAAATAATCCAAGCCCAGTGCTCTGTTCCTGGCCTCCTTGCTAAAGAAATACTAGTGACTCTCAATTACTTCTGGAGTAAACAATGGTTTGTCATTAAAAGCCCTTCACATCCTGGCTATAATCTAATTTTCTCCCCCACCCCAGGATTATTATTTGTAATTCCACTTTACTCATTCTTGGATCCAGATAAGCTGACCATTATAGGACACTGATTTCTTAGATTTGTACTTTTTTATTTAAGGCTCTCAGAATCCCTCTTTTGCTTTAGAAGTCATGTACAGCTTCAACATGAACTCTCCAACTGCTATCCCTCCACTACTTTATGTTTTTTGTGTATATGTATATACATGCATGTGTTTTTGTGTACATGCTGTTTTTCCATGATAGAATGTAAGCTCCTTGAAGGCAGGGACTGTTTCATTTTTCTCTCGGTATCCCTTATGCCTCATATAGTGTTTGGCAAATAGTCAGCACATAGATGCTTATCACAACTGCAAAGTGGGGAAAAAAAACTTAGGTTCTACACTTTCACACCATAGACAGAAGCTGGGTTCATGTCATCTTTAAGATAGGAAAGTTAATTCATTAATTTTAGTGGTCATAATAATTTGAATCACCATTTGACTAATTAGATTGGGGCAATTTTATCAATTCTAAAGAAAACTGAAAGGAACATAGCTGGTTAATGCCTCCAATAAATTTCATGATTGAAAATATAAGAAAGGGGGGAAAAGTTCCTTATTCTAAATTTTTTTTTTGTTTTCCTTAGGCTGAAAATTAGCAACACCCTCACAGTCAGATACACAGCTTTTAAAGGCAGTTTGAGCCCTAACTCCCGAAGTAATTGTTTGGCTTTAGCTAGGCATATGAACTGAAGCTATATGACCCTGGACAAATCATTCAATTTCTCTGATGCACATTTCCTCACCTGCAAAATGATAAGATTAGACTAGAAAGATGACCTATAGAGTTCCTTCATGCTCTAGAGCAAGAACTCATGACTTTATCCTTTCTGAACACTTCACATTTTGATGCTTTAGTCATCAGCACTCCAGAGGAATATAATTGTAGTTTTGAGTTATTGCCCATGTAAATTTAGTCTTTGTCAAAGGTCACTTTTAAGTTTTGTGTTTGATGTTTGTTTGGTTTTAGCATTTGTTTTGTGTAAAGGAAATAAATATATTACCATTGTACATTGTTAACATTTCTACTTCTTTTTAGAGACATGTTAGACTTGAGCCAGACCCAAGTTATAAGTGATTTTCTCCAGGGCTTCATAAAAAAACAGAAATATCAATGAAAGAACTTGATACTTCCCTAGAGGTCACCATCCCCTAGGACTGAATCTGGGACCATGAGCATGAGCCCGTTAGTGAAGAGGAAGAATACTCCATAGCATCCCTAAGACCATGATAAAAATTTATCCACACTGAGTGGTGCAGTAGAAATTGTTCTTTCTTGTTCTTCTCTCCTTCCATTTCTATGTCCCACTTCCCTCCCCCTTCACCTCACCATTCTACCCCAGGACGTTCCCTGCCAAAGTACACAGTGAAGAACTTGGAAAATACACAGCTTCCTCCACCCATACCCACTGCCATAGGTATGCCTGGGAATAACCATAAGTAGTCTTACACAGCTACCTCTGGAAAATTCTTTGAGATTTAAGAGAGATGACTAGGGATGACAGGATCATACATTTAGAGGTAGGAGCAATGTGAGGAACCCATAATTCATTTTTTTTTAAAGATACTCTGCAGGATAATGATCTCATCCCAAGCAAATTTCCCCCTTCCCCCTTTCCATTAATACAATCCACATGCCAATTAAGAACAGAAAGATCATACTCAGTTATGGAAGCTTACCAATTTTAATATAATGACTTACTGCCCCACACTTATTAATCTGAGATCATTTAAATTGGGCTCTTTTCCAACTGTCATTTAGGTGCATTACATGCTCTAGTCAACACTCAGTTAAACTAAACTGACAAGGTTTATTACATAGACTTCTTAATATGAGCAGCACTTCCTGGAAGATCTTTCTGAATCTGAAGAAATCACTAGGACTTCTTTGCATTGCTGATATGACTCTCCCTGTTCTTACTTTTCATGTAACTTGCATCCCAGGAGGGAAGGGCAATGCACTAGGGAAGGAGACATGCCAAGAGTGTCCACTAAAGGACAGATTTGCATAAATATGACCAAATGGCTTGGGAGTAAGGTAAAGACAATCTCCTATCCAAAAATCTAGATCTCTAAGGAGATGTAATGTGGTACTATTGAAATAGAACAAGACTAATCTTTGGAATGATGTGGTAGATTGAATGATAAGTTAGGACTTCAGGGGCTGGCTCAGAGACTAGAGAAGGTGAGATTCCAATAGGTCCATGACAAAAGACCTAATAAGTAAGCAAGTAAGCAAGTGGTAAAAGAAGATTGAAGGATCACAAAGCCAGTAGGTATCTAAGGAGAGCTTCAGAACTACCAATGGCCATTTCTCAGGTATCTTCTTTCTTAATCTTTCTTCTGTATTTGACATTGTCAAACCCTCTCTTTATACTTTCTCCTGCCTAAGAATTCATGACACAGTTTTCTTGGTTCTTCTCCTTCCCCTCTGGTCTCTCCTAAGTCCCCATTACTCTGTTAACATTCATGTTCCGTAACTATGGTGGGATAAAACCTTTTTTTTTTTTTTTTGCGTTGTACATATGCCATTTTTTAATGATCTCGCCAGCTCCCATGGGCTCAATTATCTTTTTATGTAAATAATTCCCAGATCTATATATCCATTTATATGTTGTTCCTATCCTGAGCCCCAGTTCCACATAATCATCTTGCTATGAGATATTTCCAACTGAATGTCTTGTAGGACTATAGATCTAGAGTCCATATATTCCAACTCTCTTAGCAAGGAAACTAGGGTCTAGGGACATTAAATGACCTTTCCAAAAGAAAAAAGATAGAATTTGAGCCTAGGTCCTCTGATTCCAGATCTAGTATGCTTGACGATCTACTACACTTATCCCCTCAGTATCCCAAAGTCAACATTTTTTTTTAATTACATCTTTCTCCCTCAAACTCATCATTGCTCTGTTGAAGGTGACACCATCATTTCAGCCATCTGATTTCTCAGTTTCAAAGCCATCTTTGCCTATTTACTCTCTTTTACCACATATAGATTGGCAAATCTTTGTGATTTTATCCTCTTGGTATCTCTCACTCCTATTTCCTCTCCATACATGTATTTATTCTCTTAGGTTAAGATTTCATAATGCCATTCTTACTCTACTACAATAATTCTCTAGAAGCCTTCTTAATTCATCTTCCCACACTACAAGCCATCCTCATAGTTTGGCCTCAAAATGATCCAGCAGCTTCCTCTTGCCTCCTTGTGATCAAACACAAACTCCTCTTTTTGGCCCTTCATAATATAATGCAAGCCCATTTCCTCAGGTTTATTGTACGTTATTCTCCCATGTACTCTTTGCCACAACTTTGCTAGTATTTATACAAGATATCCTATCTCCTTGGATCATTATAGTTATTTCTCATTTCCATTCCATTCTCATTTCCCAATCTCACTCAGAAGTCCCCAGTTTTATTTATAAGATTCAGGGTAAGACCTGCTTCCTACTTGAGGCCTCCCTGACTCCCCCAGCTGCTAATACTTCCCAACATCCCTTAAAAAATCTTGCATCTACTTTGATTATATTATACAATTTCAGCTCCCATGTAGATATTGCTTCCCTTTAAGAATGCCAGGTTTTTGAGTACCAGGCCTATTTTCTTTTTCTCATAATTAATACTTTTTCAGGTAACTTCATTCACCACCAACAATTCTACCATAAAGCACTAAATAAATGCTAACTATTATTATTATTAAAGATGCATACATAGGTGTGGTTCAAAGATGGTGGAGAGTAGACAGGACATGAGCTTCCCTTCTTCATAATCAATACTAAATTAAGCCTCTGAATGGATTTCAGAGTGATAAATCCCTCAAACATTTAGAGTGTAATAATTTTCCAACTTAAGATATTTTGAAAGGACTTCAAGAAAGGTCTGTCTCTCTGGACCAGGGGGAATGCATCCAGTGCAGGTAGAGGATGAAGAAGGAAGGGAGGCCCTGTGCCAAAATATACCAGTGTTGGTTACACTATCCTGGTTCAGAAGTCCAACTATGAGACCTCCAATGCAACTACAGAAGGCAAAGTGTGAGCTTCTGAACTCCAATATAATATGCAGGACTCGACCAGGCATACCCAGCACAGTGGGAAAGCCTATATTACCACCAGCCCCAGCCCCAACCCTAGCCCAGCACATTCAGTGAAAAATCCCTGTCCACCTACAAAAGAACTTGGGATAATTTCCCCAGTACCCCAAGAGCAGAGCTCAACTTTTTAAAAGGAGCAAAAAAAAAAGCAAAAATAACTCTGACTATAAAAAGCTACTAAGGAGACAGGGAAGATCAGAACACAAACCGGAAGAGGCAAAATGCCTTCAGGTGAAGCTTCAAAGAAGAATATGAACTGGTCTCCAGTTCAAAAGGCTTTCTTGGAAAAGGGATCTTAAAAGATACATAAAAGAAACATTAGAAAAAGAAAAGAATGACATACAGGAGAAATATGAAACTTTGGAGGAAAGAGCCAATAGCTTGAAAAAGAAAACAGAGAAATTGTCTGAAGTAGAAACTTCTTAAAAATATATTTGACAAAATGAGGAAAAAATAAACTGAAGAAAACAACTTCTTAAAAATAAATTTGGCAAAATGGAAAAAGAAAACAACTCCTTGAAAAATAGAATAGGTGGTAGCTAGGTGGTACATTGGATAGAGCACCAGCCCTGAAATCAGGAGGACCTGAGTTCAAATCTGTCCTCAGACACTTAACACTTTCTAGCTATGGGACACTGGGCAAGTCACTTAACTCCAATTGCCTCAGCAAAAAAAAAAAAAAAA
>JAJPUD010011962.1:0-51688 GCA_023553655.1 Myrmecobius fasciatus
ATTGGCATACAGTTGGGCAAAGTAACTCCTGATTATTGCTCTAATTTCCTCTTCATTGGTGGAAAGTTCTCCCTTTTCATTTTTGAGACTAACAATTTGATTTTCCTCTTTCCTTTTTCTAATTAAATTAACTAGAGGTTTATCTATTTTGTTGGTTTTTTCATAAAACCAACTTTTAGTTTTATTTATTAATTCAATAGTTTTTTTACTTTCAATTTTACTAATCTCTCCTTCTATTTTTAGGATTTCAAGTTTGGTATTTGATTGGGGGTTTTTAATTTGTTCTTTCTCTAGCTTTTTTAGTTGCAAGCCCAATTCATTGATTTTTTTCTTTCTCTATTTTATGCAAATAAGCATCTAGAGATATTAAATTTCCCCTTATTACCGCTTTGGCTGTATCCCACAAATTTTGGTATGTTGTCTCATTATTGTCATTCTCTTGGATGAAATTAGTTATTGTGTCTGTAATTTGCTGTTTCACCCATTCATTCTTTAGGATAAAATTATTTAGTTTCCAATTCATTGTTGGTCTATTTTCTCCTGGCCTTATATTGCATGTGATTTTTATTCCATCATGATCTGAAGAAAATACATTTATTATTTCTGCCTTCCTTCATTTGATTTTGAGGTTTCTGTGTCCTAACACATGGTCAATTTTTGTGTAAGTTCCATGGACTGCCGAGAAAAAAGTAAACTCCTTTCTGTCTCCATTTAATTTCCTCCAAAGATCTATCATACCTAACTTTTCTAAAATTTTGTTTACCTCCTTAACTTCTTTCTTATTTATTTTGTGGTTTGATTGATCAAGTTCTGAGAGAGGGATGTTAAGATCCCCCACTATTATAGTTTTGCTGTCTATTTCTTCTTGCATCTCTCTGAACTTTTCCTGTAGGAATTTCCATGCTATACCACTTGGTGCATATATGTTTAGTATTGATATTGCTGCATTATCTATGGTACCCTTTAGGAAGATATAATTTCCTTCTTTGTCTCTTTTAATTAAGTCTATTTTGCTTTTACTTGGTCTGAGATCAGGATTGCTACCCCTGCTTTTTTTTGTTCACCTGAAGCATAATAGATTCTGCTCCAGCCTTTTACCTTCACCCTGTATGTATCTCTATGTTTTAGATGTGTTTCTTGTATACAACATATTGTTGGATTCTGGTTTTTAATCCAGTCTGCTATCTGCTTCTGCTTTAAGGGAGAGTTCATTCCATTCACATTCACAGTTAAAATAACTAATTCTGTATTTCCTGCCATCTTATTTACCCTAGCTTATGCTTTTCTCTTTCTTATCCCCTTTCCCTCCTCCCTACTATTTTGCTTTTGATAAGCACTTCCCTCAAACAATCCTTCCCCTTTAGAGCCCCACCCACTCCTTTTTTCCCCCTTTCCCTCCTGTTTCCTTATAAGTAAGTCTATTTTTCCCTCAGAGCCAAATCTGATGAGATGGAGATTAACACAATTCTCATCCCCTCCCTTTTTTCCCCTCAATCATTATAGGTTTTCTTTGCCTCTACATGTGATGTAATTTCCCTTATTTTACCTCCTTTTCCTCTTCTTCCAGTGTTATCCCTTTTCTACCTCTAATTTCTTTTTCAGTTTATCATATCATAATAATCATAAAATCACAATAAACATATCATAATAATCATAAAATCACAGTAATCATATCATAATCATAATGTAATAATAGATTCATAAAATCAACCCTCATTCTACAAGTATCTATAACATAAATATAGTTCAAGAGTTTTTTTTTTCCCTTGTTACCTTTTTATGTTTCTCTTGTGTTCTGTGTTTGTAGATCAAATTTTTTGTTCAGTTCTGGTCTTTTCAGTAGAAATAGGTGAAATTCTCCTATATCATTGAATGACCATCTTCTTCCCTGAAGATAATGCTCATTCTAGCTGGGTAACTTATTCTTGGCTGTAATCCAAGTTCCTTTGCCCTTCAGAATATCTGATTCCAGGCCCTTTGATCCTTCAAAGTAGAAGCTGCTGGGTCCTGTGTGATCCTAATTGTGGCTCCCCAATATTTAAATTGTTTCTTTCTGGCTTCACGTAATATCTTTTCCTTGGTATGATAGTTCTGGAATTTAGCCACGATATTTCTGGGGGACTTAATTTTGGGGTTTCTTTCAGGAGGTGATCGGTGGATTGTTTCAAGGAGTATTTTGCCTTCTGGGTCTAAAATATCAGGGCAGTTTTGTTTTATGATTTCCTGGAAGATAGTGTCTAGGTTCTTTTTTTCATCATGGCTTTCAGGAAGCCCTATAATCCTTAGATTGTCTCTCCTAGATCTATTTTCCAGGTCAGTTGTTTTTCCTAGGAGATATTTCATGTTTTTCTCTATCTTTTCATTTTTTTTTGTTTTTGTTTGACTGATTCTTGAAGTCTTGATGAATCATTCATTTCCAATTGTTCGATTCTAATTTTTAATGTCTTATTTTCTTCAGTTACTGTTTTTAGTTCCTTTTGCAATTGACCAATTACATTTTTTTGTTCATTGCATTTTTTCCATTTTTTCTATTTTATTTTGCAGTGATCTCATTTCGTTTCCCCATGTTTCTTCTAACTCTCTTTTACTATTTTTTATGCAATCTTCAAAGAAAGCCTTGTGACATGGAGACCAGTTTATTTCTCTCTTTGGGGCTTTTTCTGGAGTTGTTTTACCTTTAGGGGCCTCAGGATTTGAGGTCTGTTCTTCCCTCTCTCCATAAAAGTTGTTTATGGTGAGAGCTCTTTTTGGTTTTTTATTCATTTTTTTTTAAAGGTGTGAGGTCTGTTTAAGGCAAAGGTGGGACAGCTGCTTTAATTTGCCCTGGGGCATTTCTGCTGATTGAGTTATGTCAGGTGCTGGGCAGTTCTGCTTTAGTTCAGCCTGGGGCAGTTCTGCTGATTGAATTATTTCCTGTACTGGGCAGTTCTGCTGATTGAATTATTTCTGGTGCTGATCAGTCCTGCTGATTGATTGATCACCCTAGGGTGTTGTGTACTGGGCAGCTCCGCTGATTGAATTATTTCTGGTGCTGATCAGTCCTGCTGATTGATTGATCACCCTAGGGTGTTGTGTAATGGCAGCTAGGTCTGATGCTCATCAGGGGTTCAGTGGTTTACAATCTACCCCCCACAAAAGGCAGACTCTCCAAACCACATTCCCACAATCAGGACAGATTGGTCCAAGAGGCCCCCAGATAACTCCCAGGTGTGTGAAAAGCACAAGCTTCCCACTCCTGTTCCGACTCCTGTTCCAGCTCCCTGCTCCAGCTCCCTGCCCCAATCTTCCTACTCTGCAGTCTGGGTTCAGCAGACCACCCCCCTGCCCAATTAAAACAGACCTGTTTTGAGGTTCTTCCAGAGTATCTTCTTCTAGAATCATGTTGTCCTCCAGATATTGTGGATTTTTTTGCTTCAAAATCAGTCTAGAAGCTTCATATGTTGTTGGTTTGAGGAGGTTACAGAGACTCCTGTCTGATCTCCACCACCATGGCTCCACCCCCAGAAGGAAGTCCGTGATTTAGGATATTTTAAAAATCATATGTCATTCAGGTGCTTGATAAACACAAAAATATAAATTAAGGGGAAAATACTATATGTTTGATAATAATTACTTGGGGGAATAAGAAATAGTTCAATAGAAATTGAATTTAGACCAGCATCTAACATTATATACTAAAATGAGCTTTAAATTAATATTTGATCTAGTAATCACTTCATTAAAAAAATACAGAGAGAAAAGAGTGAAAAGGGGCACTTTTTTTGCCATGGCTAGGAGCAGAATTCTTAAATAACTTGCCTCCAGAAGATCATAAAAGACCAAAAGACAATGAGATAGTCATAAAATTCCAGAATTGTACTTGAATACAGTCAATGAAGATAGAATGAGAAAATTGTCCAATAGGAAAAACATTTGCACTATCACCAATAAAAACTTGCTAACCTTATATATATGTATATATATATATATGTATATGCATATACATATATATATATAAATATAAAGGTATAGATATATATATACATATACCTCTTTTCTGTGCCCAGGCATGTGTTAGGAATTGAGCTAAATAAAGGGAAGCTTTCTTTGTCAAGAGATTTCAGACTTATTGTAATTACACTCACTGACTGACTAAATCACTCCCTTTTGTTGGGACACAGGTACAACTTTATTTGTGACTAATATTTATTTGTCTCCCCCAAAATGTTATACTAAAAAGGTAATAAGTATCCTATATGAATCAGTTGTGGAATAGGCAATAATTCTTACACACAAAATGGATGTTAAACATAAGACATTTACAAGTTTTTTACATATACAAATTTAAACTTAAAAGAAGTTTCAATAATGTAACATAACTACTGTTGCAATTTCTAGGGGAATGACATTCAAACTTGATTAGAATATAAATCATTGTTTAAGATATTTGAATAGACCTTATGTATTTTGAATGTTCTTTCCTAAAACTTTACTCTATCCTTTAATCTTCTATGAATTTTGTACTCAGCCATTTGAAAAATCAGCTACTCTGCTGGAACCAACTATTCTTTATGCTGCTATAGTCTGCTGAATCTTTCAATTTTACAAATGTATTTTCTAGCCTGGATATTGGTTATAAATGGAATGGGCAATTAAAGATTCAGTCACATGTATGATATGCATGTGAGAGATACCATCTAAGAAGAGAGCTAATAAGTCAGAAATGGAGTTGGTAAGCTAGTAGCTCTAACCACAAGAATTAGGAAGTAATCAAAAAACAATTTTAAAATGGCTGGATTATAATATTATAAATCTTGCAAAGTCTAGAAGATTACAGAACAGAAGCTGAGCAGCTTAACCCAGCAATGATCAGCCCAGCTCATCCAAATAATATATGAGCTTTTACAGAGATATTCCTTATTCTGCAGGAAGTCTACTGATAAACTGCACCAAAGCAGATCTTCATGAAGACTCCAGAAAAGGAAAAAAAAAATAATTTCCAGAACCCCATGTGTAAGTTAATTTAGACTCAATGTTTGCTGCTGCTGTTCAATCACTTCAGTAATGTCTAACTCTTTCTGACCTCATTCGGGAATTTTTTGACAAAGATACTGGAGCAATTTGGCATTTCCTTTTCTAGCTCTTTTCACAGATCAGGACCTGAAGCAAACAGGAATAACTGATTTGCTCAGAATCAAACAGCTAATAAGTAGCTGAAACCAGCTTTGAACTCAAGTTCTTCTGAATTCTTCTTGAATTAGTTTGGCCTTCTATCCCCTGTACCATCCTTGTAGTTGTTACCAGTGCTAAATACCTTTTGTTGAGAGTAGAATAAGTTACCTTGACATGTAGTAACCTTTATCTCTTTCAGCTCCTATAAGTTCAGGTGGGGCGCAGGTCTGGTAAAATACATTTATTATATATGGTAACTGTGATTCCAGGATTATTAAAATTAGGCAGCCACACTACATGGCAAAGAAATCAATTCTACCTGCCTAACAAATTTAAATGTGAAATCTAATTAAACTTACAAGAGAATGCTAACATACTAGTATCTGTCCTCTGGGGACTCCATAATTTGAGATCACGTTCTTCTTTCAGATATAGTCCCTAAGAAGATATTAGGCTAATGCATGTGTGTACATTGATAGTCTTCTTGTAATTAGATATGATAATATCTAATTAAATATAATTATAAAACAGTCTGAAACACAGAAATTGTTCCTAATTTCTTGTGGAATTATCTTGATTTCTTTTAGACTAAGGGTTCTTTACCATTTTTGGTGTCATGGACCTCTTTAGCAGCTTGGTGAAGTCTATGAATCTCTTTCCGTGTTAAAAAAATTTAATATAGGAAGTTAAATACATTCATTATATTGAAATATAGCTCACAAAGTATATTTTTAAAAAGTTCACAGACTGCAACATAAAAATTCTGGTTTAGGTCCATGGCTTCCATTTACAATAGGGAATTTGTGGAGTTTTACTGTGTAAAGATTTTAGTAAATTAGGGAAATATTTACTCTATAGCTCCACCTCTGTGATTTCTCAATATGTCTACTTACTATCTTGAAAAAAAAAATTGACTGAAGAATCCATAAATGCTCTAAATTTTCTAATGCAATTCTGGCATTATGTTTAAATGATTTCATGTTAAACCCTTAGTCAGATGAACTCAGCCCTTTATGTCTTGTCAAGGACAGAGTGGTCTCCTCCTTATAGATATTGTGGTCAGACTTCTTAATAGAGAAGCCACCTTAAAATGCAAATGTTCTTGCCAATGACCATGCTTTCTCCAAATCGATTCCACCTGTGATTTAGGTTTTGCAAGAATGACATTTGTAGTGAAGTTTGTTTGTTTGTTTTTCTGGAACTTGACTCTCATAGGTTTGGACAGAATATGTAATAGTTACAATTTTTATTGTATGAGACTTGTGATTTTTTTAGTGGGTGCAACTCTCAGTGAGGAAACTCACCCAATACATTTCTAATGGTCAGCAAATGTCCGTATTGTCAAGGAACTCACATTCTATCAGCAACTCCTCTCCAACATCCCCAACTGGGGAATTGAATATTTAAGTTATTTTCCTATAGTCAAACAGCAAGTATGAGTCAGAGATTGGATTTGAACTCAGATCTGGAGACTGAGAATAACTCTCTAGCCAATACATCATACTTATTCTTTCTACTTGCATGTATGTAATTTCATTTATATATCCCATTATATATAATATATAAATATGCATCCCATTATATATAATACATATATATTCTATCATATGAAGTTAATTGAATATGTATTCCTTTATATATGTGTGTATAATTATAAATATATATATGATATATATTTATAATTATACACACATATATTTCTCTCCAATTTACAAAACATTTTCCTTATACTGAGTGACCTTATGGGGAGGGGAATGGAAAAGGATAAACATTTATTGAGCATCTTCTTTATGCTATAGAAATGAGTAGTAATATCTTGTCATCCTTACTTTGCAGATGCTTATACTGAGATGTAAAGAATTTAAGTGATTTGTTCAAGGTCATGGTGATGGTAAAGGTCTCTTCTGTGAATAAAATTGATGTTCTAAAAAAGAAGCTAAAATAGGGCATTCATACATGAACTAGTATGAAGTTAGAACTTGAACCTCTCAGATTTCTACTTTAAATGTATTCTTCCTTTCTATGTATGATGTACTTCCAGATATATATGATGTCATGTATCCAGCAATACATGATGTCATATAGTCCTAAGACATTTCCTGGATCTATTTGACTTGAGAAGAGTTAAGGGAGAAAATGCAATGGTAACATATTTTAAATTATAAATGTATACAGTTATTTTAGTAGTTAGTACTGTAAATTATAAGAAAAGACACTCTAACAATGTAATGCTAAATCCTTTTTTTTGTTCTTATTTGAGAAGTACTTCCTCTTAGAAGCTCTGAGAATAGGTTATTTATCTGTACTAGATGACCATTTAGTTCTAAGGGCAAGTATATTTTTTGAAGTTGAATTAATATAAGCATTATGAGAATCACAATGTTAAAATTTCCTTTTGGAGAAAAGTTATAGTAATTTTAACTTGAAAGTAATGATTATTTCATTAGACATTTTTACATACTTTGGAACTATTGCTTAGAGGCAAGAAAGATTATTTTCAATGTTACAAATTCCAACAGAACTGGAAATGAGGGAAATAACATTATAGATAGCTGTGTAAATAAAAAGGAGGGAAATTGCTATGATGATATTATAAAACTTAAAACCAAAGCAATTTCACAGTTTGAAATGATAAATATTTTATTGTTTCATATCAAATTTTAATAATTATTCCAGCAAAGTAATATATCAAGTTCTTTTCTGTAGGCTAGCAGGAAAATATTACTAGATAATCACTATGCAGAGAACTTCATGATTCTCTAGCTTTTTTCACAATTACAAGTAAGTTTAAAATTTCACTGATTTTTCATGACAGATAGAAATAGAGAAAAGTAGATGTGCCTAATATCATACTTCAAAGTCACTAAAAATTATTTCACGATACAGATTTAAATAAGATGTACTCATGTAACTTTAAATAGAGACTAATAGGAATAACTTAATAATAAAAATTTCTTATTGAATGTATTTCAATGCCTCAGTTAACCAGGATATTTAAAGAGTGAAATGTTGTACACAAATATTTTAGAAATAAATGATATTTATTCTTATAAGCACTGAAATAGAGAATGTTAAATGTGGAAGATATGTTAAAAATCATGTAAAATAAGACAATTTTTCTGATGAAAATGAATTTGAGGGAAGGAAAGTGACTTAGAGGTAATTAGTTGACATAGTGGTTATCTGGACTTGGAGTCACAAAAACCTTGGTTCAAATTATCTCCCAGATATTTACTAGTTGTGTGAGCATTAAAAATGAAGATAACATACTTCATAGGGATGTTATGAGAAGTTGATGAAAAGATATTTTACTTTGTTTTTAGTTAAAAGTGATAATACAAAAATTAATCGGTATGCTCTACATATATCTGATGAATGCAGAAGAAACAGCAAAATCTGTAATAGTATTTGAGCAGTTTAGTGATTTCTACAAAATATTGCTGGTTTTTAAATGTAGGTACTCTTACTCTAGAACCAACACTCTTTCTGTTGTTCCATTTACTTTGAGTATGAACCACATGGTGGAGTATATTTTTATTATACTAGGATTAGCTAAGTTCAAAAAGAACCATCCTTAGATAGTTGGAAACCAGGTGATTAATATTTTCCCTGAAGTAACTCAATAAGACTAACTACTTAACATAGGGAGGGAGTACAACATATATTGAGGAAGGCAAGTTTCTAAACCAATAAAATTATTAATTTTTTGAACATATACAATATCCAGTAATATTGCTGATATGCTCTGATTTTAGTGGAAGGGTGGGAGCAATGGATAAAACAACATAAAATTTTCAGGTTACAGGTCCTCTATGATTATTTTGTGTTACTTTTAATAAAAGGCACAAGCTAAATGGAGGTGGAGGAGAGAAATATTTGACTCTGACATACTTAGTTGTATCAATAAAGGACAAAAATGACCTATATATTTAGACCCTTCCTGAAAGGCAGAAAGCCTGAGTCAGTTTTCATGGTGGAGAGTATAGGAAGGAGAAATTCTAATTTTAGTCTTTAGTCAGAAAGCTATTTTAGTATCGACCTGTCTTTATGCATGTCTTGAGGGAAATTGATTTTCCAAATGTATATTTTTATAAAGCCATAAGGCAACATTCAGTTAGTTTCCAAATCCTGTTGATATTTCCTTTGAAATGTCTATCATAATAACCATTCTATTCTGGATATTAATTACCTGACAGGTTACTACAACAGACTTGTATTTGGCTTCCCTTACTCCAATCTTTCTTCTATTTGTTCTATTATGCATACCAATATCAGATTAATCTTCTTTAACCACTATTTTAATGATGACCATTACTATGCCTTATTCCTGAGTATAATGGACTTATAGGTTGGAGAAATCTTATTGATTATCTAGTCCAAACCTCTCATTTTGTAAAAGAAGAAACTTCGGTACACAGAAATGATATGCTCAAGATAAATAATTTGAAAAACAAGGATTTTTATCTGATCCCTGACTGTATTCAAAGTTTGTAGTCTATAAAACTATCATGCTTAGTCTTACCCTATTTGATTAGCTTTTAATTTCATAGTGTAATCCCCAAAAATCTACATATCTTTACTAATATTCTATAACAAATATCCTTTAGGAACATTGGTCCATTCACTTTTCTACTAATATATCATGCTTATAGTTATCTCTCTGGGTCTCTTCCTCTCATACTGTTTTTCATGTTCTTAGAAATTATCTTGAATTTGTTGTATTTTGTTCCACTTGCTAGTTCTGAGATTCTTTGCATTATTAGGCTGGTCTTCACAAAGTAGATGTGATCTATTGCTGGTATTGTACTGGGAGCTTGTCTAAAATGGAAGACTCAGAGGTTACATGCCAATGGCTTATATCTGAAAACCCAGGGTTGTTTACACCTTCACAATGAAAAATTGGAATAAATTTTTTTGGTCAGTGATTGAGTTTATTCTACTTAACTATAGGAATGAAAAAAAAATTGCTCTGCTGTACCAAAAATCAGGCAAAGCAAATTATGAGAGTACATGGCATTATTTATTTTGTCAATATATTTATGATTTGGGGGAAGAAAAAAAAAACCTTAGCCTCATTTAACCAGAGATATATCTATCCCACAATGAAGTAATTCTCCTAAGTATTATAAAAGTATAGTAAAATGAAATAATATTTAGTAATGACAGTTTATATTTCCTTCACTGTGGGACCTATAACTCAATTCAAGCGTGGAATATTTTCTTATAATCATTTTATATAATCAATTCTTATTTTATGCATAATACATAGTATTTCCTTTATTTAGATAACTTGGAAACATTTGCTTTCTTATTTTTTAATCTATAAATTATCTCTTTATTTATTTATTTGCTTTTTCTGAGGCAATTGAGGTTAAGTGACTTGCCTAGGGTCACACAGATGGGGAATATTAGGTGTCTGAGACCAGATTTGAACTCAGGTCCTCCTGACTTCAGGGCTGGTGCTCTATCCACTGTGCCACCTAGCTGCCCCTAATCTAGAAATTATCAAGCAAAAAAGTTGATATATTTTATTACATAGCATAGTTATAAATGTGGTATATACATATTATGAAGAATTTTTTAAAATATGGATTTTTATTTTGCTTCACTTAAAAAAAACAAAAGCAATTTACATATTTTGACTAAAATAGTTCCAAAATGAGTTAGGTTTTGAGATAAATTTTCATTTTTTAAAAGAGGAAAACCAAGAGCTTACAATTTCAAAAGATTCATTTAAAATTTATTTTCTTATTTGGCATATTAGCAGTATGCTATTGTTCCCCCAGCTCCATCAGTAGGGGAAAATTATTTTGTTACTGAATAATTTATGACCAATTACCCATTTTCCAATTAATTACTATTTTGATTCATACTGAAAAAAAAATTCCCTGCTAGTTATTCAAGCTTTTTTTTATTACATTTGTTCTATTGCTAAATATATCTAACTAGTTTATAGACTACAAATGAATAGAAAAAATAGACTAATGGATACATCAAAATCATTGTCATCTTGAAATTAAAAAAAAACAACTGATTCATTTCTCAATAAGGCAGAAGTCTGTCTAAACAGATGGACTTTGCATTGGCCCCTGAAGGACAATGACTTGGCTTTGTTGGACCATGACCATCATGGATGTCTTTGTCCTTTTCTTGTCATTGATTCATTACCTATTATGAGGAAAAAATGTTAAAGATAATTGAAGGTTGAGTTTTCTCTAATCCTTAAAAACCGTTGGAATTAGGGCAGCAAGTTGGTTTAGGGGACAGCTAGTTGGTGCAGTGGATAGAGCATCAACCCTGAAGTCAGAAGGACCTGAGTTCAAATATGGCCTCAGACACTTAACACTTCCCAGCTGTGTGAACCTGGGCAAGTCACTTAACTCCAATTGCCTCAGCAGCAACAGCAACAACAGCAACAGCAGCAACAGCAACAGCAACAACAACAACAAACCTGTTGGAATTAACATTTTCATTAATAGCAGTTTTTGGAAACTTTATTGATGTTTTCTTTTTAATTACTAATATTAACTGATTACCCTATATCATACTCTATCAGAAGTCTCTAATAACAATAACAACCACAAAGTTAACTAAAAGTAATAATTTGGTCATCTTCTCTGAAAATGCATGCAAATTCAACAATCCTCTTTTTTTAATTATTTAAAAAGTAGTAGAAATTTATTCTGCTATCTTCTATTCCTACTTTATTGGGGGAAATGGGAAAAGAGAAAACAAAAACAAATTCACTCTAATAAATAAGTTGTTTTTGTTTTTTCCAAACAGAGCAAATTTCCTCATTGACTATGTGCGAAAATATGCCTTTCCTATTTTGCATCCTAAATCTGTAGATCTTCTCTTAGGAAATGAATGATACTTTTTTTCATAATCTGTCTATTGAGATGAGATATGGTAATTATGTTATCACTGTTCTTACAGCTTTCAATATTGTTTGTTTTTACAGTGTTCTTGTTATTGAATAAATTTATCTCCTACTTCTACTCATTTAATTTTCATCAGTTAAGAACTCCTCGTTAGTTTTTATAAGACTGAAATTGTAGTATGAATTATTTTCTTGTCCTATGCTTATTAGATGGCAAAGAGGTTAAAGTATTGGACTTAGAGTCAGAAAGACCTGAATTCAAATCCATTCTCAGACTTATTTGTGTGGATCATGGCAAGTAACTTAAAAACATATTCAATTTCTGCCTCTGAAAGTCTTTTGAATGTCTTTTTTTTCTTAAATTGAGTATTTTTGTTACTATTCACTATTTCATTGAAGTTGTTGGTGTTATTGACACATAACTAGGGGAAATGATTTCTTTTAAAAAAAAATTAAATTGTTAATGAATATATAAATGAAAAATGAACCTGAGCTCTGGCATTCTACTTTTTACCCATTAAATTAACAAAGTTAATATCAGATGATAAAATTCAAAGCCACCTAAATTATGATAAAATATGTACACTATTATACTATTACAAGCTATGAAATGATTTAATTTAAAAAAAATAAAACAGTAACAAACAAAAAAGTGAAAATCATATACTTCAAAGCACATTCATTCTCCATAGTTCTCTCTGTGGATGCAGATAACATTTTCTATCTAAAGTCTTTGGGAACTGTCTGGAATCACTGCATTGTTGAGAAGAGCCGAGTCTATCATAGTTGATCATCACATAATCTTGTTACTATGTACAATGTCCTCTTGATTCTGCTTGCTTCACTCAACATCAATTCATATAAGTCTTTCCAGGATTTTCTGAAATCAGCCTGTTCATCATTTCTTATAGAATCATGATACTTCATTACATTCATGTACCATAACTTATTCAGCCAACTGACAGGCATTCACTCAATTCTCTGTTTCTTGACACTAAAAAAAAAAAGGGTTGCTAAAACCATTTTTGCATATGTATATTAGAAAATATTATATTCTTTATTTGTGTGAAACCATTTTAATTTTTAAAACTTATTTCAAACTTTGTTTTCTCTTTCTCTTTTTTAATCAAATTGACTAATATTTATTTTATTCTTTTAAATGAGTGCCTAGTTTTCTTTATCTAAAGCGGTTCTTTCCTAGTTTTAATTTTGTTAATCTCCTTTGATTTTTATTATTCCTGCTTTGGTGTGTAAGTGAGATTCTTAATATTGGTTGGATTTGTAATGTTTCAGTTGCATTATTGATTAATTTATTTGTTATTTCTTTTTGTTGTGATGGTTAACAAGCATATATAGAGACAGAAATTTCACTTAAATACTGCTTTATCTGCGGTGTCTTCATTGCTCTCTCATTATTGTAATTACTTTTAATAAAATTGTCTGACATTTTTAGAATTTATTCTTTGATCCACCAATTCATTTGAATTGTCATTTAGTCTATTTAATTATTTGGTTTATTTTTTCATCAGCTCTAGGATATAATCTTGTTCTTTTCAAAATATATATTTATATGATCATTAAAAGGCAGCTGTGAAAGAAAGCTTTCTTTCTGCTTTTCAGTATTTTTGAGGTTTTTATATTTTAAGGCAAAATCAATATGAAATTGCATGCATGGCTTAGAAATATGTTTGCGTTTCTATTGCAAGTTAGTAATTCCCATAGGTCTATCACATTTAATTTTTTTTTGGAATAGTATTCAAATCCTTAATTTATTTCTCATTTATGTTTTACTTAAAATTATCCAGGACTGAGGAGATAAATTAAGCTTCCCTTCTAATATAGTTATTGTCTATTCCTCTTTATAATTAATGTAATTATTCCTTTAATTATTTAGAAGCTATTCCAGTGTACACATGTTAAATATAAAAATTAATTTATTGTATATTTTGCCTTGCAACAAAATGTAGTTTCCTTCTTTCCCTTTTAACTAAATCTTTTTTTTTTTTTGTTGTAATCTTGACAGAAATCATAATCGCCAAACCTGCATTTAAAAAACAAACAAACAAAAAAACCTCAGCAGAGTAGTAATTGATTTTGGTTCAACCTTTTATTTTAACTCTATGTGAATCTTTATGAATGAATAAATTTCTCATAAACAACATGTTACATGAATAGGAAGAATTCACCCATAAATGGAAGAGATCAGTAGAATGAAGAAGAAAATAAATCCCATTATTCATTCAACCAATAGTTATTTATCATCAGCCTAGCATATGATATTAGCCTGTGTGTTCATTAATGTCAACATGATTTTTTAAAAATATGTATTTTGTATATATTATTGTAGTTATTATTTCCTCTAACTTATCCATACTGTAAAAATATTAACTATTGACTGATGTTAGCACCATAATACTATATTTATAAGAGATTAATGATTAAAGATTGTTATTTTTATTCATTTATAAAATATTTGGACAATATAATTACATTTATTTTTAATTATTCAATGAAATTTAAAATTAGTGACATAAAGGAAGATGTTTTCTTTAAATATTCAAATTTTTAAACCTGGAAGCAAAATATATGTTAGTCTCTTTAGAAAGAATATATGACTGAATAATGAAAAATAATTTATTAGGTGCTAACTATATATTAGCCATTATGCAAAACAATTGGCATACAAATATAAAAGAAAGATAGTACCTGTCCTTAATAAACTTACATTTTAATTGAGAGACAATATAATAAGGGATAATCACTTATGTAATTGCCTGAGAAGTCACACCCTTAAGAAAAGCAATAGCAATATTTTTTGAAACACTATGTGCAAATGGTTTTGAGAAAGGAAAGGATTTGAAGAGTTAATATTTGTTTCATGCAGGAGGGAAATGACAGTGTAATCTAGGGAAAGCATAGTTAGATCTAAAAATGATTAGAAATAGTTACCAACCTAGGTATTCCAATCTAGACAGCAAGTCTTGGGGTGGGAGTTCCCAAACAGTAGTTTCAGTTTCCTCTTTTATTTATGGGAGAAAAAATGCAAGAAAGAGGGATGGCTGAAATCTGCTTTCCTGTGGAAAAAAAAAAAGTCCAGACTAAAAAGAGCATCTCTTTAAAAGTGTTAGCATTGGATATGCCTTTTGCCTAGAAATCAATTCATTGCAAAGGGTTCTCAGAATTTCAGGGTTTTAAAAAATATATGCATTTTTGTTTATACATAGTGGACAGTTCTCAGTAAACTCAGTACAATTGTCTCCAAAACATGAAATATATTTAAATGGATAGTTGGAACATTTATTTACCACTTATTTTGTTTCAGATACTGATCTAAGCACCAGGTATAGAAAGAAAAATAAACCAGATACCCCTTGCCCTCAAAGAACTTACATTTTGGAAGAGATGGTGATATTTGGAATGGAGAGGGTCCAATAGTGAAATTCTGGCAGGAAAATTTCAGGAAACTGTTGGACAAGCCAGGGAAGGCCCAACTAGTACCTATTTGAAAAACTAATTGATTAACTCAAGCCAGACAAAACATTTACTATTTACAAATGATTATGTCATGACCCAAAGTCACCAAGATACAATGAAAAATAGTTCCTTCTCCCCAAAAGCCTACATTCTACTGGGGTAGGGTTGTAGGATTCAATACCTAAATAGATAAGTTTATAGATAAGGTAGCATGGGAGAGAGCAGTAGCTATTAATGGAGTCAAAAGAAGCACTTTTCAGGACATGTATATCTACAATGTATTGGTCATCTATTTCCTCTCTATTCAAAATGGTATTAACCTAGTTTATACCACTATCACTTTTGTCTGTATTGTAGTAACAGTCCCCTAATTGGGTTCTAGATTTACATTCTTTCTCCTCTTAAATTTATCCTTCATTTTCCACATAGTTGCAAATACCATTTTCCTAAAAATGTCTGTCCATGTTTTTATCCCTGCTCAAAAAATTTCAGCGGTTTTCTATTACCTTTAGGAGAAATTAAAAACTTCTCAGCCTGGCATATAAAGCTCTCTACAGTCTACCTCTATCTATCCTACCTTTCAAGACTTTTTTATATTTCTCCTTTCTATGAATTCCACATGGGTAAAAGAATGACATAGTAAATATAACATTAGTTCTGAGTCAGGAAGAACTAGGTTTGAAACTTGTTTCAGAAACTTTCTTATCATTTTTGCCTCAGTATACATATACGTAAAATATGGATTATAATAATATCTACTGGTATTATTATATATAATATAATATATAATGATATGATATATAATATCTATAGATATTATAATAATATCTATGAGATAAGGTATGTAAAATATTTTGCACACTTTTCAAAGCTACATATATGTTACCTATTATTGCTGATAGTAATACTGGAAATAGTTGAAATTGTAGAATCATTTATAGCAGTAGTTTAGTGTGGTAGGAGTTGTAGTTGTATTAGTGATAATGGTTGTAGTAGTGGTAATGGAAGTAGTTATAGTAGTAGTTGTTGTATTAATAGGAATAGGAATAATAGTGGTTGTTAACACTAATCCACTCTAATTCCAATCTAAGTAGTCTGATATTCTCTAACTACATCTTTCTGTCTCTCTACCTCTCTCTCTGTCTCTGTCTATCTGTGTCTCTCTCTGTCTTTATGTCTGTCTCTCTGTCTCTTTATCTCTCCATCTCTCTCTGTCTCCCTGTCTTTCTGTCTCTCTCTCTGTCTCTCTGTCTCTCTCTGTCTCTCTGTCTCTCTCTCTCTGTCTCTGTCTCTGTCTCTCTCTGTCTCTCTGTCTCTCTCTCTCTCTCTCTCTCTCTCTGTTTCTCCTACAGAAAACTTCTTGTGATCCCTTTGGTGGCATATGCTTATCTATTAATGTAGCTATTTAAATATTGCTGACCTAACCCCAGAAAAATAGTCTCTTTGAGAACAGAAACTGCTTTTTTAATTTTGTTTTTATGTTTTCATGTTGTAATACAGTGCTTTATGAACAACAGGTGTAGAATAAATGGGCATTGACTCATCTCTCTTGATTAAATTAATTTTCCTTTCTTAGTAAGTGCAAGGTCACCCCTCCATGACTCATCTATGGACACTAGGTCCCTATATTTCCATACCAAGACCATCTCTAACCCTATTCAAATTTGACCAGGCCTCCTGTCTCTCCATTTTTGGGTGGTATGAGGCTAGGGTGCAGGTAGGGAATAGCAAAGGAGATCTGGACCCTTTGCAGAGGTCTGACTTCAGACCATCAGGATGTATGCACATTGGTGTGGTCTTGTCTCTAAGTGTGTGTGTGTGTGTGTGTGTGTGTGTGTGTGTGTGTGTGTGTGTTGCCTTATGGATTAGTGAAGAATAAAAATGCATTCCTGCTATGTTTTTAGAAAAGTGGGTTGTCTCGTGGACTTTTCACCTGCCCCCTGAAAGTACAGGCACTCTCAGATATAATGCAATCTCAAATTAGAATTAGTTGTCTAGCTTATTTGAACTGCTTCAGTGGAAAGAGAATAAATTTGGTTCCCTCTTCCCCAGAACCTGGTTGAAAGGGAAGTTGTACAATGATAAGTGTGGAAATATGTATACATATATTTGATTTGTCAAGTATTTTAACATAATTTACATGTAGTGGATATCCTGCCATCTAGGGGAGGAGTGGGGAGTGGGGAGGGGAAATTTATAACAGAAAGCTTTGTAAGGGTTAATGTTGAAGAATTACCCATACATATGTTTTGCAAATAAAACAGAAAAGAAAGAAAAGAAAAAAAGAAAGGGAGGTTGTAGCCAGTGGCTTGGTTAACAAGGTGGATGACCAGTTTGTTAGAGGAACCAGGAATGTTGTTTGTTTCATTCTTTTTCAAATTCATTCCCTTTTGCAAAGAATCAAAATTACTCTCCTTTCTCCTACCCACCCCTCTCCCATTTTCAGAGTAAGCAGAAATGCAGGGTTAGCTTTTGGCAAGAACCTTCTAAATTTGGCACCCTCCAGCCAATTTTGGTGTTATTTAAATTCATCCATACTACAAAGTTTTCCTTGCCCCACCCATTTTTGACTCTGGGCTTAGGGATATTCATAATACAATATTTGGAACATAGTAAGTCCTTGATATATATTTGAAAGACAAATTGCTCCTGACTCTTATGTAGTTATATGATCTCTTTCCTTGGTCTACTCAAAATCTAGCAGAACATGTCATTATAATTGACATTCTATCTGCATAAAAGCACACAAATGTCTTATAATCTTATAATTTGATAATTTGAAGGACACTTAATGTTAACTGATTTTCTCCTGTTATTTTATAGATGAGGAAAATGAGAACCACAAAAATTGATAAACTTGTCTACATTCATACCTGACCTTTGTTAAAGAACTAAAAATGAAAAACTAATATTTTCTGACTCCCATTCCAATATTATTTCCCCTAACCCATAGAAATAACAAAATAAATGTCCTTATACTAATTTGAAACAATGTTCAATATATTATTTGATTGTAAGAATCCAGTTTGGCAGTGAACAAAATACCACCATTGTCCATCTTTTGTTTTTCCTTTTTCCTTTTTCAAAACATTTGCCATTATGTAGATGTGAAGCCAATGACATCAAGGAAAATATATGTTCCCTGCAATTCTGATTGTCAAAGTTTGGGTCTGGAGTTAATCTTGCCTTTAACTTTGATACAGGTATCTTGCACTTCTATTTCTCCTCTTGTTACTTTATATACAACCATGGCTGCCAATATCTTATCTCTCATACTCATCACATGATCATGCATAACTTGAATAATGGGGAGATACTAATGTAGTTTTGTATTAGTTTAGTTTTCTGAAGAAAAGCATTAGTAGATTCAGAAGCTATATCTTTATTTTAGTAGATTTACAAGCAAGAAATCACCATATACTCTTCTCTAATTTCAAAAGATTCCTAATAGAGGAGAAGAGGTTTTTTTTTCCTTTTTTTTATTAAAGGAATTCACTGGACACTGTGTCCATTTAATCTAAGAATTTTACTATAAGCATATTCTTCCCCCATAGTCCAATCCAAATCCTTCCATTTTTTAATTTCTTCCAGGGACCTTAATGTTACACTGTTCCCCTCATTCTCTTTCCTCTTTCACTCCTCTACTTTGTTTACCAGAACATATGAACATATGAGAATTTTTAAAAGTAGCTTTTCTCTTTCTCACTCTCATGTTTATACCAAAGTGTCAGGAACCCTAGTATAGAATGACAACTGAAGATAAATTTATATTTTTTGGTCTTCTTCATGGAGGAATCTAGCAACAAAAAAAATCCCAAATGACCCAATCTGGCTACCAACATACCAGTGAGTAGTCTTAAAGGACTTGTTGAATGGTGATACATCCATTAAAAAAAAAAAAAGTTCTTCTACTGAAGCTATGTAAACATTTTTTTTGTTATATTAAACATGCTAGATTTGGCCCAGAACTTGTCTTTTGGGGATTAACATTTGTGTTAAGTTACTAATCTCATACAGAGATGAGGCCAATAGTATGTGCCAATAATACACACAAAAAGACCTATATGTTTGATTCGTATTTGTACTTGAAGCTTGTGTGTCCTACTCATATCAACATATCAATCAGCCAATTGGTGTAATTTAGCTTTTATGGAATATTTACAGAGAAAATATAGCAAGGAGAGAAATTATAGGAATATCTCTGAAACTGAGGGCATACTCTCTCTCCCTTTGAGCATACAAAGTTTTTGGAGAAAGTGGTCTCAGCTTTTAAATACAAGATAGTGAGATACATGTTTAAAGAATATAGGGAGCTTAGGAGGCATTTGGATCCTCATGATCCAGGGGAACTTTTTTACCCTCTGAGTCACTATCAATTTTATTTCAGTCATTTGTGTGTCTGCTCTGGATCTCGTAGAAAGCAATATCTCAGTCGATGTGTGGTGGAAGAAGTTTGGTGGTTGCACTAGTTCCTCTTTGAAATTGGCTGTTACTGTTACTGAGTTCAGTGATTTCTATTACTGATTCCAGTTGAAGAGGACACTACTAATGCCTCTCCCAATCTTAGGAAGCTCACAAAGTTGACTTTTAAAAAACCTGATCATTTCCATCCTTTGATACTCATTCATTTAAGACTAAAAGAGGATAAATATAAAACAAAAATGGTGTCAGGCATTCATAGACATATGACAGCTAGGTGCAGAATAGAGCTAGCCAGAGTTCCAGAAGCTCACAATAACCATCCTTATTTGAAAGACACAAGAGAAGAGAAAAAAAAAATATGATCCTCTGAAATCTGTCATATGCAGGCTCAATCTCAATCTCTCCTGTATCATCAGTCTTTTCAGAAGACTCTATGTTACTTTCTAATAATAACACCTTAGATACTCATAGTCTAAAGGAAGTTCACTAAACTTCTATATGTTATGTTGACATTGGGAGGACATATCACATATACTCTGAAGTGGGAGGGGGCTCCTTCCATCATGCATGTTTGCAATAAAACCTATTCCAAGCACACCCATTGGAATGCATGTGTAAGGTGATGGTGGGGGTGGTAGAGGTATGACAAGGAAAACAGTATGCTCATTTTGTTATAAATCTTGTATAAAAAATTTTAAAGAAATTGATTTGTTTGGAACTGAACTACTATAAGTACTAGTTCCCTCAGTGAGATGCCAAATCTTGGCAGTCAAGATGTATTATGCAGAAAAAAGGGAAGAATATATGACTTTTATATTCTGTTCTTTCCTCAAGAAGAAATACTCATTTTCTACTTATAGGCAAAATTTTGGCAAGTGAATACTTGTGGCAAATCTTTGCTGTAACTCCAGCACACAATAAATAGTCTCTTGAAAGTCAGAATTTAAAGGTATCACCTCAGAGCAATGACTGGCTTGACCTTTCAATGTGCTCAATCATTGATGGTACTGACAGAAAAGAAAACTTCAACTGAGCAAGCATTTGGAACCAATAAATTTTCATTGTAGGAAAAATTCACAAGGTAACTTAATCAACTGGGAGTAAGGTCACACTGAGAGCAAAGAAAACCATGTATTACTCGTCACCTATCAGTAAAATAAAAATGTATGTTTGAAATATGAGTGAAATGGGCACCATACAATATTGAAAGAAAAAAGAATTACTAGCTTGAGATATCTTTGTTTCTCCCCATAAAGGATAGGGCTAAAATTTCTTCCTATGTATTCATCAAAAAGTCAAATGTGATGTTTAAGCTGTACTGGATAGTTTGCTGTCTTTGGGAGGAAGTGAGGAAGATGGAGAGAGAGAAGAAATTGGAACACAAAGGTGTGCAAAGGTGAATGTTGAAAACTGTTTTTGTATGTATTTGGAAAAATAAAATACTATTAAGTTAAAAAAAAACAAGTTAAATGTAAATGAAAAGCAAGTCATTCTAATTTGATATAGTCTATGGTGTAGTAGAGCCATTCCTACAAATAAGCATACATAAAAATAATAAAATAAACATGATATTTGAAAAGTTCCAAGAAACTCCTACTCTTGGAAATGTTAGTATGAAATTTCATTGTTAGAGTTTCATTTCTTTATTTGTATGACTTGGCCTTTCTTAAATTATAGCTATTCCATAGGAGAAAAGATGTTACTTATACTTAGATATTTATGAATGTAACCTGGGTTTAAGCCTGGAACATTTTTCAAAAAACTTCTAATTGGTATAACACACACACACACACACAGACACACACACATACATTTCCAGACTTTTTTTAGGACCAATTTGAGTGAGGAGAAGTGGAAATATTCTTTTGCAGATATTTAAGAGAGAAGGTAGTGCCTTAAAATGTCCCTGCTTTCCAGTTTGTATCCCTACAGAATTTGAAGAAATTCCCCTTGGCTAAGATCAGGACCTCCTTGGAATTGTCTCGTATGTTCCTATGGGTTTAACTTTTCTGATTTCTGTTTGCCATCTCTTTGTAGACCTTATTTAACTCACTATTTACAACATACAATACTCTTATATGTAACTAGTTTTATGTAACTATGTGGGAAGGGATATGCAGCCTCTGAGCGTAAGGCTGTGTTTGAGCCCCCAAATAATGACCCTAGAACAATAATAATCAGAGGTGAAGATAGATATAATTCTATTTATTTAATCTTCTCAACAAAGAATAGAACATCTAGACTTTTGACCTTTTCTTCTATTCCCTTTCAAGTAGGAATCTTTCTTGGAAAAGTCTGGACAAAATCTTCCCATGTCTCCCTATGAGTTACTTTTAGATAAATAAATGGGAACATTTATTTCACAATGGTAGTATTAATGAACTTGAATCTATATTTTTTCAATAGCGTGTTGTGGTGGAGAGTAAAAAGAGGTTGAGGTTCTTAAAAGAGAGGAGAAAGACTCCTCCCCTCAAAGATTTGTGATTTCACTTTTGTGGGAATTCCCAACAAAGAAAATTTATACCTTTGTTTTTTACCTTTCTTTCATTTCAAATGTACTGATTTATATGTTGTCTCCTAAATTGAAATATAAACTTCTGAGAGTGTAAACTGCTTTTGCTCTTTATTTTATTTTCCTAGCATCAGTACAAAGTAAGCATTTAATAAATACTTGTTGATTTATTGCAGACTATGATCAATCAATAAAATGACGATAGTCATTCATTACAGATTCAAAAAATAAAATGAAGGTCCCTTCTTTCAAAGACCTTATATTCCCTTAGCAACCATTATGTAAAACCAAATATTAGAAATTTAAACTGAGAGGTTAAGCCTTTGTGAAGGTCTCAAAGTCTGTATATATCAGAAACAGGACTTGAATCTAAGTTTTCTTGAGTGAGGAAAGTTCTCTAGTCACTAAGACACACTGAGTATTTGGTTCTTAAAGAGCCATTAAGATAATTCTACTGAGAAGACCTATTTTAAAACAGCTCAGAGGTAAAAGGATTGACTGATGTAATTAGGATACTTTTTATATTTAGGATTGCTGTGAAGACTGCATCAAAGAACAAGTTTAGGACTATTTCATTACTTTAGAATAACAATTTGTGTTACATATGGCAGATCCAAGGATTTTGGGATTCTCAATATGAAATAGAAATGAGTGACTTATGTTAGGAGGCATTGCTTTGAAACAGGAGAGCTAGACATTGGCACAGAAGCCAGATAACAGCAACTGAAGAAGTTATGTCTACCTCTAATAGATATAATACATCAAGAATCTCTTAGGTTGTTTTATCAGATAAATTTATTTAAGACTTGCTATTTTAGCATGATTATAAGATCTTATCACCTTTGTTGTTGATATGGAGTAAGGTTTTATGATTCTTAATCCAGAGACTGAAATCTCACCAAAATGCATAGTTTGAAAAATTATTTTCACACATGGTTAGAATGGAAAAATTTGCAAGTCGGCCTACATTAAAAATCAAGTTCTATTTGAATTTTTTAGTTGTGTTAAAGTTGCATCTTAAGTTGGTAGCAAAATTTCTAAGCTTGCTGTACCCAACAATCATGAGAGCTTAATTAATAAAGAGGTAGCAGGATGTGCAAGGGATAGAGCAAGAAGGCTTGGAATCAGGAAAATTTAAGTTAAAAATTTAAGTTAAAAACCAGCTTCAGATACTTACTAGCTCTGTGACCCTAGCAAGTCACTTAATTTCTATTTGCCTCCGTTTTGCCACTAAAGAACAAAATGGTAAACCAGTCCAATATTTTCCCCAGTAAAACTCCATGAATCTAAAGTCGAAGGGATCACAAAGAATTAGTCATGACTGAAGAACAACAATGATTTTCTATACATATAAATGGAAATCCCAGGATGTCTTGATTATTTCTTTACTATAGGCTCAGAGAATAGGCTGTGCTGATATAAATTGTGATCTTTGGGGGAAGAATGGCCATGATATAAATTGTAATTTTGGGGGGAAGGGTGGTCCTGGGTTTTAAAGGCCCTGAAATTTGACATCTCCTGGTCTCTGGGAGGAGGCCCATACTCTTGTTCATAGGGAAACTCCAAGATGGGATCTTCACCTACAATTCAAATGGAGATCTTGGCCTTGGGCATAATCACCACTCTACTGAGTTGCTCCCTATCTCTGGGGCCATAAGGACCCTATAAAACCAAAAGCTTGTCAATCCACCTCTGTTAATTCCTAGTCAGGAATGCCCACTGAGAAGAGATTTCTCATTGTAAACCCTTCTTTGCTAAAACTTACCTTTGCTACTTCCCTTTTGGATCTGACCCACTGAGAAAGTTCTTTTCTCAGTGTAATAAACTTAATTTTTGCCACAAACCTTTCCTCCTCATTCATCGGAGTTTAGGAATTCTTTCATAAAGCCTGCAACTGGCCAAGGGACCCCATTGCTGTCAGGGAACCTCTCAACCCTCATTTCTAACACCTCAATAGTGACAGTATATGATATGAGTTGCTGGAAGAAATAATCACAGTGACAAAATTACAGATTCATTTTCAATTCAGTTAAATATAATGAACATATCTTAAGTGACTAATGTGTGCTGTGTTGAGTATACAAATTAAAAAAGAGACAGTCCATGACCAATAGGTCATAGGAGCTTACAATTTAATGAGGGAAGACAACACATAAAAGAAAGCTGGAAAGCCAGATTGGGGAGGACAAGTATAATTTTGTTTCTTGCAGTTAACTGAATACAGGAAAAGTCGCAGATAGAGAATAGGGTAAACTGCAGATGGAAATCTTTGGGAAGAGTTTAGTAACCTACACTCTAGCTCTTAAGAGGGGAAAGCAACACCACATACCAAGATAAGATCTAAATGGGTTCATGATCTAGACACAAAGAGTGATATTGTAATCAAATTAGAGGAACATAGGATAGTTTACCTCTCAGACCTGTGGAGATGGAATAAATTTATGTCCAAAGATCTGGAACTCTTAATTGAACACCAGATAGATAATTTTGATTATATTAAGTTAAAAAGTTTCTGTACAAACAAAACTAATGCAGACAATATTAGGAAGGAAGCATCAAATTGGGAAATCATCTTTACATTTAAGGGTTCTAATAAAGGTCTCATCTCTAAAATATATAGAGAATTGTCTCATATTTATAAGATTTCAAGCAATTCTCCAATTAATAAATGGTCAAAGGATATGAACAGACAATTTTCAGATGATGAAATCAAAACTATTTATAGTCACATGAAAATGTGCTCCAAATCACTATTGATCAGAGAAATGCAAATTAAGACAACTCTGAGGTACCACTACACACCTGTCAGATTAGCTAAAATGACAGGAAAGGATAATGAGAGGTGTTGGAGGGGATGTGGGAAGACTGGGACACTGATACATTGTTGGTGGAAAGGTGAACGGATACAGCCATTCTGGAGAGCAATTTGGAACTATGCTCATAAAGTTATCAAACTGTGCATACCATTTGACCCAGCAATGTTTCTATTGGGCTTATATCCCAAAGAAATCATAAAGGAAGGAAAGAGCCCCACATGTGCAAGAATGTTTGTGGCAGCTCTTTTTGTAGTGGCTAGAAACTGGAAACTGAATAGATGCCCTTCAATTGGAGAATGGCTGAACAAATTATGGTATATGAATATTATGGAATATTACTGTTCTGTAAGAAATGACTAGCAAGATGATTTCAGAGAGGCCTGGAGAGACTTTCATGAACTGATGCTGAGTGAGATGAACAGAACCAGGAGATCATTATTCATGGCAACAACAATACTATATGACAATCAGTTATGATGGACATGGCTCTCTTCAACAATGCTTCAAACCAGTTCCAATTGTTCAGGGAAGAAAGCCATATACACCCAGAAAGAGGGATGTGAAATGTGGACCACAACATATCATTTTCATGCTCTCCATTGATGTTTCCTTGCACTGTTTCCTTTATTTGATTATTCTTTCTTGCAGATCCAATGTCTCCAGCACAAAAATGATGTGTGGAAATAAGTATACATATATTCGATTTGTCAAGTATTTTAACATAATTAACATGTAGTGGATATCCTGCCATCTAGGGGAGGGGTGGGGAGTAGGGGGGAAAAATTTCTAACAGAAAGCTTTGTAAGGGTTAATGTTGAAGAATTTCCCATACATATGTTTTGCAAATAAAAAGTATTAATAAATAAATATATATTAAAAAAAGAAGGGGGGACTTCCTTCCAGGGGTGGAGCCATAGTGGCGGAGATCAGACAGGAGTCTCTGTAACCTCCTCTAACCTTCCCTCAAACCAACAACATATGAAGCTTCTAGACTGATTTTGAAGCAAAAAAATCCACAATATTTGGAGGACAACACGATTCTAGAAGAAGATACTCTGGAAGAACTTCAAAACAGGTCTGTTTTAATTGGGCAGGGGGGTGGTCTGCTGAACCCAGACTGTAGCACAGGGAGGCCAGGGCAGGGAGCTGGAGCAGGGAGCTGGAACAGGAGTCGGAACACGAGTCATAGCACAGGAGTGGGAGAGTTGTGCTTTTCACACACCTGGGAGTCATCTGGGGGCCTCTTGGGCCAAACTGTATTGATTGTGGGCAGGTGGTTTGGAGGGTCTGCCTTTTGTGGAGGTTAGATTGTGAACCACTGAACCCCTGATGAGCATCGGACCTAGCTGCCATTACACAACACCCTAGGGTGATCAATCAATCAACAGGACTGATCAGCACCAGAAATAATTCAATCAGCAGAACTGCCCAGTACAGGAAATAATTCAATCAGCAGAACTGCCCCAGGCTGAACTAAAGCAGAACTGCCCAGCACCTGACATAATTCAATCAGCAGAACTGCACAGTTCCTGAAATAACTCAATCAGCAGAACTGCCCCAGGGCAAATTAAAGCAGCTGCCCCACCTTTGCCTTAAACAGACCTCACACCTTTAAAAAAAAATGAATAAAAAAACAAAAAGAGCTCTCACCATAGATAACTTTTATGGAGAGAGGGAAGAACAGACCTCAAATCCTGAGGCCCCTAAAGGTAAAACAACTCCAGAAAAAGCCCCAAAGAGAGACATAAACTGGTCTCCATGTCACAAGGCTTTCTTTGAAGATTCCATAAAAAATCTTAAAAGAGAGTTAGAAGAAACATGGGGAAACGAAATGAGATCACTGCAAAATAAAATAGAAAAAATGGAAAAAGAATGCAATGAACAAAAAAATGTAAATGGTCAGTTGCAAAAGGAACTAAAAACAGTAACTGAAGAAAATAAAACATTAAAAATTAGAATCGAACAATGGGAAATGAATGACTCATCAAGACTTCAAGAATCACTCAAACAAAAACAAAAAAAGAAAAGATAGAGAAAAACATGAAATATCTCCTAGGAAAAACAACTGACCTGGAAAATAGATCTAGGAGAGACAATCTAAGGATTATAGGGCTTCCTGAAAGCCATGATGAAAAAAAGAACCTAGACACTATCTTCCAGGAAATCATAAAACAAAACTGCCCTGATATTTTAGACCCAGAAGGCAAAATACTCCTTGAAACAATCCACCGATCACCTCCTGAAAGAAACCCCAAAATTAAGTCCCCCAGAAATATCGTGGCTAAATTCCAGAACTATCATACCAAGGAAAAGATATTACGTGAAGCCAGAAAGAAACAATTTAAATATTGGGGAGCCACAATTAGGATCACACAGGACCCAGCAGCTTCTACTTTGAAGGATCAAAGGGCCTGGAATCAGATATTCTGAAGGGCAAAGGAACTTGGATTACAGCCAAGAATAAGTTACCCAGCTAGAATGAGCATTATCTTCCATGGTAGAAGATGGTCATTCCATGATATAGGAGAATTTCACCTATTTCTACTGAAAAGACCAGAACTGAACAAAAAAATTTGATCTACAAACACAGAACACAAGAGAAACAAAAAGTTAACAAGAAAAAAAAAAAACTCTTGAGAACTATATTTATGTATAGATACTTATAGAATGAGGGTTGATTTTATGAATCTATTATTACATTATGATTATGATATGATTATTGTGATTTTATGATTATTAAGATATGATTATTGTGATTTTATGATTATTAAGATATGATTATTGTGATTTTATGATTATTATGATATGATAAACTGAAAAAGAAATTAGAAGTAGAAAAGGGATAACACTGGAAGAAGAGGTAAAGGAGGTAAAATAAGGGAAATTACATCACATGTAGAGGCAAAGAAAACCTATAATGATTGACGGGAAAAAAGGGAGGGGAATGAGAATTGGGTTAATCTCCATCTCATCAGATTTGGCTCTGAGGGAAAAATAGACTTACTTATAAGGAAACAGGAGGGAAAGGTGGAAAAAAGGGGTGGGTGGGGCTCTAAAAGGGAAGGATTGTTTGAGGGAAGTGGTTATCAAAAGCAAAATAGTAGGGAGGAGGGAAAGGGGATAAGAAAGAGAAAAGCATAAACTAGGATAAATAAGATGGCAGGAAATACAGAATTAGTTTTTTTAACTGTGAATGTGAATGGAATGAACTGTCCCTTAAAGCAGAAGCAGATAGCAGACTGGATTAAAAACCAGAATCCAACAATATGTTGTATACAAGAAACACATCTAAAACATAGAGATACATACAGGGTGAAGATAAAAGGCTGGAGCAGAATCTATTATGCTTCAGGTGAACAAAAAAAAGCAGGGGTAGCAATCCTGATCTCAGACCAAGTAAAAGCAAAATAGACTTAATTAAAAGAGACAAAGAAGGAAATTATATCTTCCTAAAGGGTACCATAGATAATGCAGCAATATCAATACTAAACATATATGCACCAAGTGGTATAGCATGGAAATTCCTACAGGAAAAGTTCAGAGAGATGCAAGAAGAAATAGACAGCAAAACTATAATAGTGGGGGATCTTAACATCCCTCTCTCAGAACTTGATCAATCAAACCACAAAATAAATAAGAAAGAAGTTAAGGAGGTAAACAAAATTTTAGAAAAGTTAGGTATGATAGATCTTTGGAGGAAATTAAATGGAGACAGAAAGGAGTTTACTTTTTTCTCAGCAGTCCATGGAACTTACACAAAAATCGACCATGTGTTAGGACACAAAAACCTCAAAATCAAATGAAGGAAGGCAGAAATAATAAATGCATTTTCTTCAGATCATGATGGAATAAAAATCACATGCAATATAAGGCCAGGAGAAAATAGACCAACAATGAATTGGAAACTAAATAATTTTATCCTGAAGAATGAATGGGTGAAACAGCAAATTACAGACACAATAACTAATTTCATCCAAGAGAATGACAATAATGAGACAACATACCAATATTTGTGGGATACAGCCAAAGCGGTAATAAGGGGAAATTTAATATCTCTAGATGCTTATTTGCATAAAATAGAGAAAGAGAAAATCAATGAATTGGGCTTGCAACTAAAAAAGCTGGAGAAAGAAAAAATTAAAAACCCCCAATCAAATATCAAACTTGAAATCCTAAAAATAAAAGGAGAGATTAGTAAAATTGAAAGTAAAAAAACTATTGAATTAATAAATAAAACTAAAAGTTGGTTTTATGAAAAAACCAACAAAATAGATAAACCTCTAGTTAATTTAATTAGAAAAAGGAAAGAGGAAAATCAAATTGTTAGTCTCAAAAATGAAAAGGGAGAACTTTCCACCAATGAAGAGGAAATTAGAGCAATAATCAGGAGTTACTTTGCCCAACTGTATGCCAATGAATTTCATAACCTAAGTGAAATGGAGGAATATCTACAAAAATATAGATTGCCCAGATTAACAGAAGAGAAAATAAATTACTTAAATAGTCCCATTTTAGAAAAAGCAATAGAACAAGTCATTAATCAACTAATTCCCTAAGAAAAAATCCCCAGGACCAGATGGATTTACATGTGATTTCTACCAAACGTTTAAAGAACAATTAACTCCAATATTATATAAACTATTCGAAAAAATAGGGAATGAAGGACTCCTACCAAACTCCTTTTATGATACAGACATGGTACTGATACCTAAACCAGGTAAAACAAAAACAGAGAAAGGATATTATAGACCAATCTCCTTAATGAATATTGATGCCAAAATCTTAAATAAAATATTAGCAAAGAGATTACAGAAAATCATTCCCAGAATAATACACCATGACCAAGTAGGATTTATACCAGGAATGCAGGGATGGATCAATATTAGGAAAACTATTAACATAATTGACTATATTAATAACCAAATTAACAAAAAACATATGATAATCTCAATAGATGCAGAAAAAGCATTTAATAAAATCCAACATCCATTCCTATTAAAAAACATTAGAGAGTATAGGAATTAATGGACTTTTCCTTAAAATAGTTGGTAGCATCTATTTAAAACCATCAGCTAGCATCATATGTAATGGTGATAAACTGGAACCATTCCCAATAAGATCAGGGGTGAAATAAGGTTGCCCACTATCACCATTACTATTCAATATTGTATTAGAAATGCTAGCCTTGGCAATAAGACAAGAAAAAGAGATTAAAGGAATTAGAGTAGGTCATGAGGAAACCAAATTATCACTCTTTGCAGATGATATGATAGTCTACTTAGAGAAACCTAGAGAATCCACTAAAAAACTATTAGAATTAATCCACAACTTTAGCAAAGTTGCAGGATACAGAATAAATCCACATAAATCATCAGCATTTTTATACATCACCAACAAAATGCAACAGCAAGAGATACAAAGAGAAATACCATTCCAAATAACTCTCGATAGTATAAAATATTTGGGACTATATCTGCCAAGGGAAAGTCAGGATCTATATGAGCAAAACTACAAAACACTCTCCACACAAATAAAGTCAGATCTAAACAGTTGAAAAAACATCAAGTGCTCTTGGATAGGTGGAGCGAATATAATAAAGATGGCAATACTACTTAAACTAATCTATTTATTTAGTGCTATACCAATCAAAGTACCAAGTTTAACTCACCTAGAAAAAATAACAACAAAATTCATCTGGAAAAAGAAAAGGTCAAGAATTTCAAGGGAATTAATGAAAAAAATTGCAAATGAGGGTGGCCTAGCTGTACCAGATCTAAAACTATATTATAAAGCAGTGGTCACCAAAACCATTTATTACTGGATAAGAAATAGAGTAGTGGATCAGTGGAATAGGTTAGGTTCACAGGACAAAATACTCAATGACAATAGTAATCTAGTGTTTGATAAACCCAAAGACCCCAGTTTTTGGGATAAAAACTCACTATTTGACAAAAACTGCTGGGATAATTGGAAACTAGTATGGAAGAAATTAGGCATTGACCCACACCTAACACCATATATTAAGATAAGGTCAAAATGGATTCATGATCTAGGCATAAAGAATGATATTATAAACAAATTTGAACAATTTAGGATGGTTTACCTCTCAGACCTGTGGAGGGGGAAGGAATTTGTGACCAAAGAAGAACTAGAGGTCATCATTAATCATAAAATAGATAAGTTTGACTATATCAAGTTAAAAAGTTTTTGTACAAACAAAATGAATGCAGACAAGATTAGAAGGGTAACAGTAAACTGGGAAAATATTTTTACATCCAAAGGTTCTGATAAAGGCCTCATTTCTAAAATATATCGAGAATTGACTCAAATATATAAGAATTCAAGCAATTCTCCAATGGATAAATGGTCAAAAGATATGAACAGACAATTTTGAGACAAAGAAATTGAAACTATTTCTGGTCAGATGAAAAGTTGCTCCAAGTCACTATTGATCAGAGAAATACCACTACTACCTGTCAGATTGGCTAAAATGACAGGAAATGATAATGATAACTGTTGGAGGGGATGTGGGAAAACTGGCGCACTGATACATTGTTGGTGGAACTGTGAACAGATCCAACCATTCTGGAGAGTAATTTGGAACTATGCTCAAAAAATTATCAAACTGTGCATACCCTTTGACCCAGCAGTGTTTCTACTGGGCCTATATCCCAAAGAGATTTTTAAGGAGGGAAAGGGACCCACATGTGCAAAAATGTTTGTGACAGCCCTTTTTGTAGTGGCAAGAAACTGGAAATTGAAAGGATGCCCATCAATTGGAGAATTGCTGAATAAGTTATGGTATATGAATTTTATGTAATATTGTTGTGTAAGAAACGACCAGCAGGACGATTTCAGAGAGGCCTGGAGAGACTTGCATGAACTGATGCTGAGTGAAATCAGCAGAACCAGGAGAACATTATACACAGCAACAAGACTATACGATGATCAATTTTGATGGACATGGTTCTCTTCAACAATGATGTGATTCAAACCAGTTCCTATTGTTCAGCGATGAAGATAGTCATATACACCCAGAGAGAGGCCTGTGGGAACTGAGTGTGAACCACAACACAGCATTTTAACACTTTCTGTGAATATTTCCATGCATTTTGTTTTCCTTCTTAGGTTGTTTTTTTTTCTTCTCTTTCTAGATCTGATGTTTCTTGTGCAGTAAGATAACTGTATAGATATGTATACATGTATTGTATTTGTCATATAATTATCCTATTTAGAATGTATTAGATTACCTGTCATCTAGGGGTGGGGGGGTGGGGGGAAGGAGGGGAAAAGCTTGGGAAAAAAAGTTTTTGCAAAGGTCAATGTAGAAAAATCACTCATATGTTTTGTAAATAAAAACCTTTATAAAAAAAATTCCAATAAACTTGTGATGGAAAAAAAAAAGAAGGGAAAGAAAGATGAGAAAGATTTTATCCAAGGTTTGAATTAGCAGTAGAGAAATGAGATTTTAAATGATATATTAACCAGGAAGGGGACTAGGCAAAGACTTACATGGCAAGTGGAGTACTTGGATTGAACTTTTTTAGACTTTTTTTAGTTAATGTTTGTTTAATCTTGCATTTACTCTGTCTATTTAGCTATAAATACTAATCTTCATTGCAAATGAAGCTGTCACAGTAAATTGTTACTTTATAATTATAACATTGACTTGTAGTTATCCATAATATATTACATATATGTATTAATATAGATATCCATGTATGTATATATGTACATATATACATATAGAAAACATAGCTAAAGCTTTTAAAGTGATTTCAATAACTAATTATAGCTTTGGCAAAGAGCTTCATATTGACCTAAGTAGAGGAAATGGTTGATAAAATTATTCTGTCTTTCTGAGTTCTCTTTTCTTTAGTTCAAATCCATTCTTTTTCTTCTTTCAATCCACTTTTCTTCCAAGCCAAATGGAATCTTCACATCCCCAGGACATACATCATTTTCCATACTTAATCAAGAGAACATTATAAAATCATTTACCAATTATGTTAGTACATATAACAACAGTTTTTGGAGAGCTTTAATGTATATTATTTTATTTAAACTTAGTAACCCACAAATGTAGATAGGAATTAGAAGCCTCATTTTTTTTTTTATCCTACCATTTAAAGCTGTGTGACTTTAGGCAAATCATTTAACTATTCCTCAATTTCTTCAGAAATTAAGCAATTTGTCTAAAGTTACACAGCTAGTTAATGGAAGAACTTATATTGAAGCTGTCTTGTTGAGTTGTTTTTTAGTCATGTACAAATCTTTGTGACTACAGTTGGGGTTTCCTTCAGAAGAATATTTGAGTAGTTTGCCATTTCCTTCTCCAACTCATGCTACAAATATGGAAATGAGGCAAAAGGGGTTGAATGACTTGCCTAGGGTTGCACAGCTAGTGTCTGAAGTCATATTTGACCTTACAAAAATGAGTCTTCCTGACTTTAAGTCTGTTACTCTATCCACCACACCACCATTGACCAGTGAAACTGGTGTTTAATTCCAAATTCAATTTTCTTCCCTTTTAATTATCTTAATGCATTTAACATACTTATCACATACTATTTAATATTATATGTTCTAATAGGTATCATAAAACAATGTATTTGTTGAAATTTCAACCATCTCTTCATATATTCTCACTCCAAAATAAATGAGGGTAAATGGAAAAAAGAGTTAGCTAATGTCTCGATCTTTGTTAGCTCCTACTCACTCTTTGCAATACAAATAAACCTTAGAATGTATTGCCTAAAATGTTTGTGGCAGCCCTTTTTGTAGTAGCAAGAAACTGGAAACTGAGTGGTTGCCCATCAATTGGAGAATGGCTGAATAAGTTATAGTATATGAATGTTATGGAATATTATTGTTCTGTAAAAATGATCAGGAGGGTGATTTTAGAGAGGCCTGGAGAGACTTATATGAACTGATGCTAAGTGAAATGAGCAGAACCAAGAAATCATTGTACATGGCAACATCAAAATTATAGGATGATCAATTCTGATGATCTTTCCAACAATGAGATGATTGATGCCAGTTGCAATGATTCTGTGATGAACAAAGCCATCTATGCCAAAAGAGAGCACTGTGGGAATTAAATGTGGATTACAGCATAATATTCTCACTCTTTTTGTTGTTGTTCATTTGCATTTTGTTTTCTTACTCATTTTCTTTTCTTTTTACTCTGATTTTTCTTGTGCAATAAGAGAATTGTATAAATATGTTTACACATATTGGATTTAACATGTATAACATATATTGGATTGCTTGCCATTTAGGGGAAGAGAAGGGGGGAAGGAAGGGAAAATCTGAAACACAAGGGTCAATGTTGAAAAATTTTCCGTGCATATGAAAAATAAAACCTTAAAAAAAAAGAAAAGAAAAGAAACTATTGCCTATATGTTGTAAGGAACAGTAATGAATTTGAAGTATGTAGTAAAGAACGACACAATCAATTAGAATCATTTCATCATACTTTCTTTTTTCTTTTCTTTTTATTTGAGCTTTCTCTTACTCTAAAAGTGTCACCAAGAGTGAACTGTTGCTATCTGCATTTATAAGAGAGAGTAGGAGATAATATGAAAAGAAATGGAAATTGATGTTTGGATTAGGGATTTCCTTTCCTTTAAAATTTGAATGGGGGGCTTAAATAATTTTTGCATAGGGGAAAAAATACAATAGGGAGTGAAATAGAGAGGAGCAGATGTTTTGCTTCTGATGCCTCAAGTTTTTATTGATTTCATTCTCAGTGAATGTATGGCAAATAAGGAAGGGGAAAATGAGAATAGGGATTATACATGTGAATTTTTTTTTGGTATAGGGAACTCTTAGTTTAGAAAAGTCCCTCTACTAAAGCAAGTTTGCTTTTTTTCTCTGTAACTGATGGTCTTATCAAATTGCCTAGAACTCTCAGAATTTAGTTGACTTATGAAAGATTGCACAGTATATATCAGAGATTGAACTTGAACCTAGTTCTTTTGTTCCTAAAAAATGTGGTAAACACAAAGTAGATGTGGTATTTCATGTAGATGAATGCCTATAATACCTATGAATAACTAAAATTTTGCCAAAAAAATTAGTTTATAGACTAAAAACATGCAACATTGATAGTATAAATGACTTACCAGTTATCTACAGATAATTTCAAATAATGAATAAAATATTTCCTATTTTTCAGGGTTATAAGAGAAGCTATCATAGTCTAAATTTCAAACCAGAAAATCTACTCCTGGAAATTTTAGTTGTTTAATATAAATGATTCTCCTTAAAACAGCTCTTAGTTATTTTTTAAAATAATTGTTTTCATTTCCTATTGTAGACATACAAGGAAGAAATTGAGACCTTGCAAAAATAATGTGCAGTGCTACTATTTTAAAATATACTTCTGCAGCATTATCTGTACCCTGTTAAGTTTGGTTATCAGGGGAACTGGCACAGTTTAGATTTGCTTCCCATAAGCTTCTAGTGAGCAAACAGCTGAAGGTCTTCAATCACCTGCAGCTGCTCACAGGCCCAAGAGCAAATGTAAGAAGTAACTCCCACAGACAATCAGGTAGATCTTTCAGCCAACCTGCACTAGAAGAAAAACTTTTTCAAGAATAAGAAAAAAAATATGCATATCTTTCATACTTGGACATTCTTGTTCCTGGTCCCCTCTTCAGTTCCTTAAAAACATGCACATTGACTCAGATTTCTGGGATCTTGGGGGCAACTAGGTGGTGCAGTGGATAGAGCACCAGCCCTGAAGTCAGGAGGACCTGAGTTCAAATCTGGTCTCAGACACTTAACATTCCCTAGCTGTGTGACCCTGGGCAAGTCACTTAACCCCAATTGCCTCAGCAAAAAAAAAAATATATATATATATACATATATATATATTTCTGGGATCTTCATCAAAATACGAAGGTAAGTGCATTGTGAATCAAAGAAACACAGCCAAATAATTGCCAGGAAAAGAAGGTAAACATGGAGTGAGGAACATAGGACATTATCTCCCATAACTGATCTTTACTTTGAACCTTTACTTGATATACTTTATGGAGCACTCAATATTCACTGATGAGCAAAATCTCAGGGAGCCCATAGAAGTGCTTGATTTATTTTTCCATTTGTGAGTTGTGGACACTTCAGCTTTTAGTAAGGCTGGCAAAATTAGGAACTAAGCAAAGCTTGTAATTCATTAATTTATCCCTCCCTCCCACTTCTATTTCTTTGCCTTTCCCTTCTTTCAGATATCTCCCATTTTCTATTTTGCCTTGTTGCTCTTTTTCCTTCTCTTCTATCAAAGATTGCCTTCAGTAGAGCATCTTATATTAGTTATAATTATATAATTATATATATATATGTATAATAAATATAATATAATAGAAATATATATATTATATATACAATTATATAAGTTATAATTCATTAATGTGAATTTAAATCAGTGTTTCAGGTGTTATCTGGGGTATATTTATTACTTAAGCCTTTGCTCTAACTATGGAAATGATTGAGACCCTGTTCAAGAAATTTCAGGCTTTAATGAACTTTGGGGGAAAAAACATTTGAAGGGCAGAAGCCCCTTTCCTACCACCTTTAAGTGGGGATCAAACCAAAGGTTGTCACTGCTTTTAAATATAATTTGGGTTTTTTTTTCCATATCAGAGGGTATAAAAAACAAAAGGGATTCAAGTAAGAAAATAGTAAAAGATATCAGAGATTATACTGCAGCAATTCTGAAGGGAGTAGTGGAAAGCCAGTTGTCTGTTTTTCACTTACTTAGTATAAAAGAATTCAAAGAATTATGGGACCTTAGAAATCATCTAGTATAACCTCTATCATTTTCCAGAGGAACAAACTGAGACCCAGGAGGATGTCACTTTCACAGGTTACCCAGATTCTAAGCAACAGTTTGCCTTTAGACCTGGGGTCCCTAACTCCCAATTCAGTGGTTTTTATGAAATATATCACAGGTGTACTCTTTACTTAACCCTTGCTTTTCTCTCATTTAACTGATCTTTCTAACTACTCTTTTTGCTACACTTTCTCTTCTATGAAAGACAAACAAGTAGAGTTAACACAAATAGATTGGCTATTGTATCTATTACTCTAAGTATGGAATAGGGTTGAGAGTAGGGAAGGATGCTGCTACATAGGTAAACAAAACAACTTATAATTAAATAGGGAAACTGTAGGCAAGTAGATGTCAGGATAATTGTAAGGAGAAAGTTAGTTACTTTTTCTGCTCTCCATCTTCCCATTTTTGTGAGTTTATTATTGCTCTTTCTTAGCTCTTCTCTTCAGACTTAACTTTCTCTCTAGTTAACTCCTTTGGACCTTGGTTTTTCATACTCTAACTATCAAGCTCATTTGTTAGCATTCATTTAGATCTATATTATTTCCTGCTTTGGGGAAGTTTTGACTCTTACAAAATCACAGCATAATAAGCTTTGAACTTGGAAGGGAATTTAGCAGTTATGCAGTTCAATCACATCCTTTTATAGATGAGGAAATAGGTTCACAGAAAATAACCAATTTGCTTAAGGTCTTCTAACTCAATGATCTGTGTTTCTCAACTTGTGATCCCTGCTAGAACTCCTCCTAACTACATTATTGGATAAATAAGTTAAAAGATAACATTTAAGACCATTTCGTTTTCATTTTTTGGTGTGTATGTCCCTGCTTAGCACAGTGCTTGGCACAACATTACTAGCTATTGGTTGCCTGACTAGACACAAAATACTTATCTTCAATTAAGAATTCTCTCTCACCCTAGGTAACACACTATTGGGCTCATTAACTGTTTCACTGGGGGAAGAAATGAGGGAGGGCAGGAATCCTGCAAGTTATATATTGTTAATGATCTAAAAATTAAAATGGCATAGGCATATAACAACATCAATAGATTCTTATGCTTTTGTTCTGCATTGCTTTAGTTAAAATGAACGAACCATCAAGAAGATTTTATGAGTTCTCAGAAGTCTCTTGCTCAAGCCATAGAGTTTGGCCCTCATATAGGGTATTGCAAACTCTTTGTGAAATTTTAAGGTATAAAAGCTCAAAACTACAACTTTTGGAACAGCCTACATATTTCTTGTCCAGTGAGCCCACAGCCAAGTTTTTGATCAGTCCATCTGGAGGCAATATTAACTCAAAGTTCCTTTGCTCTGTTCGGCTATATGTGGATGTGGGGTGAGAAAGAGATTAAAGAGGTTAACTGAAGAGGGCTATTAACATCTTGGCTCAAAAGACAGATAGGATCTCAATATATGAAGATAATAGACAAGGCTTTTTAAGTTAATAAAATGACCAGAAAAAAAAGGTAGATAAATAAAAAAGTATAGAATTGCAAATACTAGGAGTTGACTAAATGGTTATAAAGCAATTTATGAGTAGTGACAGATAAGGCTTAAAAGATATGTTAAGGTCAAATGACATAAGGCTTAGAAGGCAAAATTAGGGAATTTGACTTGATTTGACATGCATTAGAATTTGATAGAAATGCAAATTACATTCTATTTTATGATTTACTAGGAGTTGAAGAGAGAATCCTCAAATGAAATTCATTATAGTATTGTAATCAACAAAAGTATTAATATATGATTATGTGTTAGCTCTTTTACCTTTGGTTTTTTAACTATAGATTGTTTTAGAGAGCATGATTTGACACAAAGGATTCCTGATTTTATCTAATAATAAATCATATTTCATCATGGAGATTTGTCACATTTATTTGGTGAATTTTGTAGCTAAACCCTAAAAAATCTCCCCAAATATAAAGAAAATAGCTGCCATATGAAACTCAATATTGAATTAATGGATTCAGTTCAGTAAATTCAGAGATACTGTTCCGATATTACCTGTTAAGGACATTCAGTGTCTATAACTTACTCAGTTAATTAGGCCTTGGTTATAACTTTAAAAAAAAGGGTTTGTTTTATTTAAATTATTGTATGTTTATTAAAGCCATTATCAATAATTAATAAATGACTGTTTATGGATTATACAGATATATTTTAATTTCTTGGCCCATTATTTCATAACAAGGAGATATCTATCAATATTCTCTATTCAACATCTATCAATATTCTTAATTATGATATTATTGATACTATAATGATATGTTTCTATTTAGAGAAATAAATGATTATAAATAGGAGCCTAATTAATCAATTATTTTCCTTTATTTTACAAGTAAGCTTGCTTATGTTACCACATTTAATTCAATAATAGGGCTAATTCTTCTTGGTAAGCAATGCTACTACTTAACTATGCATTAGTTTAGATCAAGAGATTTCCTGTGGTCAGAACCTTCCACCTTTAAGAATTTTAGAAGTTATTGAAGCCTAGTTAGGACTGGCAGAACTAAATTACATTGTAGGAATTCTAAATTTTAGACTATTTTCTGTCTAGTGAATAGACTAATAGCTGAAATTATCTGTGTAGAATTTGTGCCATAAAATTAGCTGGTAATTTTGGAAAAAAGAAAACACTGAAAAACAAAGAAACAAAATAAACCTCAGTATTTTTATTGATAGATTTTATTTGTTATTCAAGAGGTTTACTAACATCTTTTGTTCTTTTTTAAATATATAACACCCATTTCCTCATATACCATAGTTTCCCTCAAACTCCTCTTTCCCAGAAGAACCCGTATCAAAGCCACATCATTGAAAAGTTAGGCAAAATTGTCCAATAAAATGACTTCATCTAAGCACATAAAACATTCTGTTTTCTGTAGATCCACTATCTCTTTACCAACAAGAGAGCATTATCAACAACTCCATCAATCACTAAGTTATTGTATTCCAGAAATTATGTTAGCTGCTTGGGGATAGAAGACAAAAATCAAATCATCCCTTTCCACAAACAGTTTATATTCTACTACAGGAAATGTTTTTACTCTCTGCTGATTTAATTGAACAGATAAAATGTGTCTTTTGGAAATTACTTAATGTCCTGGTTCTGATACTAAACCATTATATTTAAGTGGGATTTTATCAGATATTTTAATCATTTTTTCTTGTTCAAGAAAATGTGATTTCAAATTAGTCATGACATTATTTCTTGCAAATATTTTTATTAGCCACATTGTTTTTCTATTGGGTTACACAGCTGGTAATATTAGAGTGATATTGTAAGAAGTTTTGCAATCATTGTTTTAAAAAAAAAACAATGTAGTTCGTGTGTCTCAAGAGACAGAATGATTTATTTCTCTTCTCTTTTACAAAGCTAGACCTAAAAAGGCAAGAAAAATCATAAGCTGAAAAATAATCATTGATTTTAAAAAATCACTTTATATAGACTGTCATTTGTGTTATACAAAAGAGGAGTCAGCATGATGCATGGATAAGATCACCTGCTCTGGAATCAAAGGACCTGGAATCAAATTCTGATTCTGATATTTACTGACTGTGTGACTTCATACAAGAATTCTTCTTGGTTATTGGTCTTCAAAGTACTTTGAAATTTTGATATGTTTTCTGTTTAAATCTCTATTGACTTCATGTGTATGTCTAATTCTTTCAACAAATTCCAATGCATTTAGTCATGTGGTTTTATCTAATGGCTTAATCAACTTTTTAACTAAGTGAAAATGTCTAAAATTGTTTTTACCTAGTGTACACATCTTATTGATTCTTACTCAGTAAAGTCTTTCTGACCTATTAAAAGTATAGGGCATAGAACAATTTAATAGTTTCATAAATTTAGCGTGGGAATGAGTGAACCATCTCCCAAACATTAGTAATTGTGGCTAGGCATTGCATCCCTTTTGTGGTTGCATCACAATAATTTCTTTCGAAAAAATACATGTTATTTTCATAACTACAAATTATGTAGTCTCTTTTTCATGTACTTCTTTTTCTTATACTTTTTAAAGAATGTGATTAATTTCCCTGAAAGAAAGAACTTTTTTTTTTTTTTTTATGTATCATTGTGTAGATAGTTTTATTTGAACCGCAAACCTATGGTCAATCATATCCTTTTGATTTATAATTTAATAAGAAACGAATAATTGTAAAACTATTTTAATTAAACCTTTGCTCATTTGGGTCCAGACAATGTTTTCATTAATAACATGATTAACATTTCTTGAATTTGATCTTTAAAGGAATAAATTTATATGTTTTTGTCTCTAAGTGAGGAAACACATTTTCAACATAAATTCTTTTGTATTCTCATCAAAATGATGAGATTACACTTCCCTCTGGGGTATTTAACAATTGATTGGTGAAGTCTTATCATTTAGACTAATTAGTTTCAGGCTGCTAGGGACTGAAATTGTGAACTGAAGCAAGTGCCCTGCCAGCCCAAGAAGAAGCCTGCCAGAGAACATGATCAAGGTTGTTCTATAAATAGTACATCTTTTTCCTGTGTAACTTTGAACAAGAGCTGAAAATGGATCTTTAGAGAGCATGGGCTTTGAGCAGAATGAAATCTGGCCACATATTTGACCAAGTCATTAATAGCTAATGTCATAAATTAGAGAAAATGGCCACCTCTCTGTCAGGGAGAATAGGTAGAGGGCAAGGACCAGGTCAAGACAAGGAGATGTGAGACCTGTTTAGGATATTAATTAGGTTTGGTATATATTGTTGATTCTGATTTCTTAGGGAAGAATATAACAGGAGAATAATCTTTTAAAATGTGAAATCACAGAAGTAGAGCTCTCTGGAACCTTACAGATCATCAAAGACAAGTGTGTCCTTAAAAAAATGAATAAATTGAGACAGAGAAATCAAGCAATTTATATGTTATTTTATAGTAGAACTACGCTTCAACTACAAACCTTCCATTTTGGGATCCAAAACTATTTCCAGCATTCCCTGATTCTTTACTCAGTGAGAGGTGAAGGAATCCTTGGTGAAATTATGCTAATATGTTTGGAGAAACTCTAAATTCCACCTATTACCAAAGGGAAACTCCATCTAGTTGGCAGTAATTTTCACTCCAGCCCTTAGAGTGGCTTAGATATGTTAAGTGACTTGTTCAAAGTCACACAGGTAGCAAATTTCAAAATTGAGATTTGAATTCAGGTTTTCTAACTCCAAAGTCAGGTATCTTTTCAATTCACTGTGCTGATTTACAACATGTATTCTCATTCCAAGAAGAATCAACAAGAATAGCACAAGAGTCCTTGTTTCAAAGAAATCAAGAAATAGATATGATATAACCTGAAACAAGTAAAATTCACTTATACTTTAAAAAAACCTGTAAGATAAAATTAATAGAATAAATAATTGAATGTTCAGCAAAGAGGAAAAATTGAAGTCATTTCATTCAAAGGGACCTATGGGTAAATATAACATTCAACTTATAAACTGTTGAAAAGAAAACTAAGTAATGTATCCATAATGTGATGAAAAACTAATAAAGTAAATAGTTATTTTTACATGGCAAGGGTAGAGGAAAACAAGTATTACTCTTTAATTTTTTTAAACCCATTTCATATTGATAGATGTTAATGAAGCTGACAGTATCAGTGGACAAAAGAATTTAAGAAATAAAATTTATAAGGGGAAAATCAAAAGAAAAAATGCCATATATATCATTCTCCAATTACCAAATATTATTGGCTGTGAAATATCATGAATTCATTCTTCTTAGACAATGAGAGAAGAAACAAGACTGCAGCATCTAGGAGAAATATGATTAAGACACAAGAGCAGAAGCAGATGGAAGCCTTTTCATACATCCTCTTGCATTTGGGATGGTGGGAGAATAGGAATAAAATGTTTTGGGGGCAAATTTCAAGAAGGAAGAATGGGACTTTGGTTCTCTCAGAAGTAAGGATGCCAATAAAAGAAGAGGGAGGAAGAAGAAGAGTAGCAGGTAGAAGTGAAGTTGAAGGAAGAGGAGGAGAAAGAAGAGGAGATGTAGGAGGAAGAGGAGAAGGAAGTAGTATAGGAGGAAGAAGATAAGGAAAATGAACAGGAGGAGAAGGAAATTGAGGAAGAGAAGGAGAAGAAGAAAAGAAGGAAAAAAAGATGAAAATGATGATGGTGATGGTTTATAGAGTGACTAAATATGTGCTCTTACAGCAACCCTGGGAAATAAAGATTATTATTGTCCCTCTTTTATGCATAAGATAACTGAGGTAGAAGTTATGATGCTTGCCCAGGGTCATATAAATAATAAGTGTCTGAGGTCAGATTTGAATTTGGGTCTTCCTGACTCCAAGACTTTAGTTCCATCTACTGTGCCACTTAAATGGCAACTTATCATGTATAAGACTTTTTTGGAGAGAATCATTTTGATGTGTAAGGAAGTTCTTCAGAAAGAGATTGTGATGCATGTGTAGATGTTCTGTAATTGCTTATGGTCAATGAACCATACATTGAAAATGAGGCTCTTTGTGGAGGTGTCAAAAAAAAAGACTTCCATCTTTACCTACAGTGTTGTGTTTTGCTGCATAAATCTTAGAGGAGCTCAACAACTTGTGAAAAAAATTGGAGCCCATAGTTTTGTGAGTTTGAAAGACACAAAGGGTTCCTTGGCATTCCCTTGTTCTAGAGTTTGGATGTGTAGATGATAGAATCAATGTACACCAAGATTAATATTGGGGAGTCATTTCTGGGACCACAATGCAGCAAAAGCTGCATTGGTGGAATGGTGCCTTTGAATTTGGTGTACCTTGTAGGGCCTATGTTATGTAGGATCTGAACTTAGATATGAGTCTGGAGCAGCTAGATGGTACAGTGAAGAGAACACCAGCCCTGAAGTCAAGAGGACCTGAATTCAAATCTAACCTCAGACATTTCTTAGCTGTGTGATCCTGGGCAAGTCACTAAACCCCAATTGCCTCAGCAAAAAAAAAAAAAAATGAGTCTCATATCTTTACCTTTGTTAGACCAAGGTAGCATAGGAAAGATTACTCTTCTGAGGTATTGGGGCAAAGGTTCATATGTTTATTTTTGCAATATCTTGGAAGAAGTATTTCTTTTAAAAGGCACCCAATATCAAATAGATAAATGCAACTGAGCATTTAACCAATTGATGGGTTATTAAAAATGGAGGGGATTCATAGCATCTTGTTGGCAATGTCTTTTGCCAAATAGACATTTAGCAACATGTGAAGTGTTTGTGATACAGGTAGCTCTCTAAAGCAAAATCAGATCACATAGGCTGCAAAAGAATTATAATTACTCAAATATGACTTTAATTCTCAGTTTTCAAACATCTAATAATGCTGTTATGCACATTCCTCTAGCTTAAAAGAAGTCCTGTTTTTTAATAGTAAATATCACTATGCTTTTCCTTCATAATTCTTAATCTGTTATCTCTCCAACACTAAAATATGTATCTACTTGGCAAATGATGGACTCTTTATTGTACCCTACTGGCTCCTTCAAAAGTAATGTTACAATATCTTAAATGGAAGAGAATTAAGCAATAAATAGAATGAAAACAACATTTCTTGTGAAGAGAAGTTATAAATTAATGTTGCTGAAATTTAGATAATGGGTTGAATCCAGTACCATAGACACATTTGAACTGGGAAATGGAAGAGTAAAGCAAATCACAAATAGAAAATCACAATAAAAGTAAACTCAAGGAATTTGGTGTCCTGCAAAATAATGGAGTAGTAAAAAGTCAGTGGGAGGAAATTATGGTCAAATTGATATAAACCAGTGGTTCTCAAACTTTTGTGCTCAGTATTCCTTTATACCATTAAAAAATTTTGTGGATCTGTCTGTCCAAAGATACTTTTTGATTATGAGAATTATATTTATAGTTATTTGCCAAATTAAAAATAAAAACTAATTAGAAATTAGAAGTAAAATTAGAAATTAGAAATTAAAACTAATATTGAATTTTTTTAGACATTCTGAAAAGGTTTTAGAGATGCCACGATTCTCTGGAACACACTTTGAAAACCACTGATTTAAACAAAGCAAATTACAGAGATAAAACAGTAATTGTGTATTGAATGGGAAAAAAACAAAACAACAACAACAACTAAAAAAAAAACTTATTATAAACCCAAATTTGAATGTAGATTAAACTTTAGATAAAAATTCACAAAACCCAACAAGAAACATTTAAAATATGTTGACACATTGAAAATAAGGGAAAAGAAATTTATCTTACATCAGTTGGTTTAAAAAGCATAAATGTAAATGATGATTTCAGATAAAATAATAGTAAAATTAGAGAAAGTCAAAAGAGAAAAAAATGAATATTTCACTATACTTGAGGGGCAGTAAAAAAATATTAAGTATATATGGCTCAAATGGCATAGGTCTAAATTTTTAGAAGAAAAATAAATTGCAAAAATACATCTTAATAATAAAATTAGTGTAATTTACTAGAATGATATTCTATTAGAGTTATGTAAATATAGTAGAAAGAAAAATAAGGCACATTTATATTTGAACAAATATTGGAAAATTGGATTTGACGGACCCATGATAACTTCTGCTTGGAATTACATATTTCTCAACATACAAAAAATATTATATTTAAAAAATAAACTGGTTATGTGTTAGAATATAAAGGGCACATAAATCATTTAAAAATGTAGGACAGATAAGCACATTGTTATAGATTGTAATGGAATAAAGTCATCATTAATAATTAAAATATGAGGGCAGCAGCAAATAGAGAACCCAATCTTAAAAAAAATAAATCTAGAAAATCATAAATGAGTTGCCTAAGGGAGGAAAAGGTCTAGACTAGATGGACTTACAAGTGAATTCTCAGAAACATTTAAAGTGCAATTAGTCCCTCTGCTATTAAAAATTTCTCAAAAATTGAGAATTTATTATTAAATTAAAACTAAATTATTAAATTATTATTAAATAATAATAATAAATTATTATTAAATTACTAATAAAAATTATTTTTGAAACTTGATAAGAAAATTAACAAAAAACATATGATTATCTCAATAGATGCAGAAAAAGCCTTTGATAAAATCCAATGCCCATTCCTATTAAAAACACTGGACAGTATAGGAATAAATGGGCTTTTCCTTAAAATGATTAGTAGTATCTACTTTAAACCATCAGCAAGCATCATATGTAATAGAATCAAACTGGAACCATTCCCAATAAGATCAGGAGTGAAACAAGGCTGCCCACTGTCACCATTATCATTTAATATTGTCTTAGAAATGTTAGCTTTGGCTGTAAGAGAAGAAAAAGAGATTAAAGAATTAGAGTAGGTAATGAGGAAACCAAATTATCACTCTTTGCAGATGACATGATGATATACTTAGAGATCCCTAAAGACTCAACTAAAAAACTAATAGAAACAATTCACAACTTTAGCAAAGTGGCAGGATAGAAAATAAATCCACATAAATCATCAGCATTTTTATATATTACCAATAAAGTTCAGCAGCAAGAGATACAAAAAAAATTCCATTCAAAATAACTGTTGATAGTATAAAATATTTGGGAATTTATCTGCCAAGGGAAAGTCAGGAACTATATGAACTAAACTACAAAACACTTTCCACACAAATAAAATCAGACCTAGTCAATTGGAAAAACATAAAATGCTCATGGGTAGGCCAAGCGAATATAATAAAAATGACAATACTACCCAAACTAATTTACTTATTTAGTGCCATGCCAATCAAACTCCCAAGAAATTATCTTACAGATCTAAAAAAAATAGTAGCAAAATTCATTTGGAAGAACAAAAGGTCAAGAGTTTCAAGAGAATTAATGAACAAAAAGGCTGATGATGGTGGACTTGCTGTACCAGATCTAAAACTATATTACAAAGCAGCCGTCATCAAAACCATTTGGTACTGGCTAAGAAATAGAGTAGTCGATCAGTGGAATAGGATAGAATCACAAGACAAACTAGGCAATAACTATAGCAATTTGGTTTTTGATAAACCCAAAGACCCCAGCTTTTGGGATAAGTATTCACTATTTGACAAAAACTGCTGGGAAAACTGGAAACTAGTGTGGAAGAAATTAGGGCTTGACCCACATCTAACACCACATACCAAGATAAGATCTAAATGGGTTCATGATCTGGATATAAAGAGTGATACTATAAGTAAATTAGAGGAACGTAATATAGTTTACCTCTCAGACCTATGAAGATGGAATAAATTTATGTCCAAAGAAGAACTGGAACTCTTAACTGAAAACCAGATAGATAACTTTGACTATATCAAGTTAAAAAGTTTTTGTACAAACAAAACCAAGCAGTCAAGATTAGGAGAGAAGCAATAAATTGGGAAATCATCTTTACATTTAAGGGTTCTGATAAAGGTCTCATCTCTAAAATATATAGAGAATTGTCTCATATTTATAAAAATTCAAGCCATTCCCCAATCGATAAGTGGTCAAAGGATATGAACATACCCTTTGACCCAGCAGTATTTCTATTGGGCCTATATCCCAAAGAAATCATAAAGGAAGGAAAGGGCCCCACATGTGCAAGAATGTTTGTGACAGCCCTTTTTATAGTGGCTAGAAACTGGAAACTGAATAGATGCTCTTCATTTGGAGAATGGCTGAATAAATTATGGTATATTAATATTATGGAATATTATTGTTCTGTAAGAAATGACCAGCAGGACGATTTCAGAGAGGCCTGGAGAGACTTGCATGAACTGATGCTGACTGAAATGAGCAGAACCAGGACATCATTATACACTGCAACAACAAGACTATATGATGATCAATTCTGATGGACATGGCTCTCTTCAACAATGAAATGTTTCAAACCACTTCCAATTGTTCACTGAAGAAAGCCATATACACCCAGAGAGAGGGATGTGAAATGCGGACCACAACATAACATTCTCATACTCTTGATTGATGTTTGCTTACATTGTGTTTCCTTTATCTGATATGCCTTTGTGTAGATACGATTTTTCTTGCACAACAATGATAAGTATGGAAATACATATATATATATTCGATTTGCCAAGTATTTTAACATAATTAACATGTAGTGGAAATCCTGCCATCTAGGGTAGGGGTGGGGAGTTGGGGGGAAAAATCTGTAACAGAAAGCTATGTAAGGGTTAATATTGAAGAATTACCCATACATATGTTTTCCAAATAAAATAAAATTTAAAAAAAAAACTCTAAGAATCTCAAAAAAATCAAGAAGACATACATTTCATTTGAATATTTTTAAATTTTGAATATTTAAATTTGAATATTTAAAAAATATTTCAAAAGATGGTTTACCTATCAACAGCTATATGAGATAGATGTAAATACAACTACAAAACACCCTTGCAATAACTGAGAAATATAAGTGAAAAAAAAAGGTAAGTGCTCCTTTTAGGTGGTACACAGATAATAAATATGATAGTTCTATGTAAAAAATTTTGTACTTAAAACCCAAATTATTGGGCGGAGCCAAGATGGCGAACTGCAGACAGCGTTCTCTGTAAGCTCCTGAGATGTTCCCTCAGACACCGACAAACTGAGCCTCTGAACTGGTTCTGGAGTGGGGGCTTCGCCAAACACTTGGACTACAACGCACTTCTATCAACAATCTACTTTGAAAGAACTTCTGAGGTCAGTTTTAGATGGGCAGGGGATCGAGCAGCTCCCAGTGCTCAGACGCCAGTGCGCAGCCAGGGTGCAAGTCCGGGGCTGGGACTGACCGGAAGATTCTAGGCTGCCAGGAAGTCCCTGGGAGACGCTTGGGCCACTTTGCTCTGCTTGCAGGCAGGTGCTTTGGCAGGTCTACCTTTGATAAAGGGTGGATTGAGAGCAGCTGAAAGTGTGGTCCTAGCGCGGATCTAGCCAGACCAGCCCCAGACCCGAAGTCAACTTGGCAAACTGCCCCAGGGCAAATTGAAATCCCTGCTACTGCTGCTGCTGCTGCTGCTGCTGCTGCTGCTGCTGCTGCTGCTGCTGCTGCTGCAGAATTCCCTGCTGGTGACTGATACCTCAGCTAAACATCATGAGCAAGAAGAAGAGAGCTCTCACCATAGACAGCTTTTACGGAGAGAAACTAGAGCAGTCCCCAGATCCTGAGATTCTGAAAACAATCCCAGATAAAGCCACAAAGGTGGACTTAAGCTGGTCTCTCTTTAAGAAGGCTTCCCTGGAAGATTGCATAAAGAATCTCAAAAGACAGCTAGAAGAAGATTGGGGAAATAAACTGAGAGCAGTGCAAGAAGGAAACATCACCCTGCAACAGATATGTGAAAAACTGGAAAATGAGTCTGGTGAATCGGAAAAAGACAAAAATTCACTGCAAAACAAAATTAGTGAATTGGAAAAAGTCACCAACTCACTGGAAAATAAAAATAGTGAATTGGTAAAAGACAACAAATCACTGAAAAACAAAATTGGTGAATTGGAAAAAGTCACCAACTCACTGGAAAATAAAAATAGTGAATTAGAAAAAGATAACAATTCACTGAAAAATAAAATTAGTGAATTGGAAAAAGACAACAATTAACTGAAAAATAAAATTGGCAAAATGGAAAAAGAATGCAATGAACCAAAAAATTCAATTGGCCAGTTACAAAAGGAGCTAAAAAAGATAACTGAAGGAAATAATACCTTAAAACTTAAAATTGAACAAATTGAAATGAATGACTCAATAAGACTTCAAGAATCAAACAAAAACAAAAAAATGAAAAAATAGAAGAAAATATTAAATATCTCCTAGGAAAAACAACAGACTTGGAAAACAGATCCAGGAGAGACAATCTAAGAATTATTGGACTCCCTGAAAGTCACGATGAAAAAAAGAACCTTGATGCTATCTTCCAGGAAATCATGAAAGAGAATTGCCCTGATGTTTTAGAATCAAAAGGCAAAGTTGGTATTGAAAGAATCCACCGATCACCTCCTGAAAGAGACCCCAAAATTAAAACCCCAAGGAATATCGTGGCCAAATTTCAGGACTATCGCACCAAGGAAAAGATATTACAAGCTGCTAGAAAAAAAAACAAAAATACTGAGGAACTGTCATTAGAATTACACAGAATCTGTCAGCTTCCACATTGAAGGATAGAAGGGCCTGGAATCAGATATTCTGAAAGGCAAAAGAACTTGGATTACAGCCAAGAATAAGCTATCCAGCTAGAATGATCATCATCTTCCAGGGAGGAAGATGGTCATTTAATGATAAAGGAGAATTTCACCTATTTCTAATGAAAAGACCAGATCTGAACAAAAAATTTGACCTGCAAACACAGAACTCTAGAGAAGCATAAAAAGGTAAAAAGGAAAGAACTCTCGAGAACTATATCTCTACTAGGGGTATCCTACATAACTTTGGGTAAATAAGATGGCAGGAAATATAGATATAGTCATTTTAACTGTCAATTAGAATGGGATGAACTCTCCCATAAAACGGAAATGGATAGCGGACTAGATTAAAAGCCAGAATCCTACAATATGTTGTTTACAAGAAACACATTTAAAACATAGAGATACATACAGAATGAAGGTAAAGGGCTGACGCAGAATATTTTATGCTTCAAGTGAACAAAAAAAAGCAGGGGTAGCAATCCTTATCTCAGATCAAGTAAAAGCAACAATAGATCTAATTAAAAGAGATAAGGAAGGAAACTATATTTTACTAAAGGGTACCATAGACAATGAAGCAGTATCAATACTAAACATATATGCACCAAGTGGTATAGCATCCAAATTCCTAGGGGAGAAACTAACAGAGATGCAAGGAGAAATAGACAGTAATACTATACTAGTGAGAGATCTCAACCTTGCTCTCTCAGAATTAGATAAATCAAACCACAAAATAAATAAGAAAGAAGTTAGGGAGATAAACAAAATGTTAGATAAGTTAGGTATGACAGATCTCTGGAGGAAATTGAATGGTGATAGAAGGGAGTATACTTTTTTCTCAGGGGTTAATGGAACTTATACGAAAATTGATAATGTGTTAGGGCATAAAAACCTCAAAATCAAATGTAGAAATTCAGAAATACTAAATGTATCCTTTTCAGATCATGATGCAATAAAACTCACATGTAATATAAGGCCAGGAGAAAATAGACCAAAAGTTAATTGGAAATTAAATAATCATCCTGAAGAATGAATGGGTGAAAGAGCAAATTATAGACACAATCGATAATTTCATCCAGGAGAATGACAATAATGAGACAACATACCAAAATTTGTGGGATACGGCCAAAGCGGTTATAAGGGGTAACTTTATATCTCTAGATGCTTATTTGCATAAAATAGAGAAAGAGAAGATCAATGAATTAAGGTTACAATTAAAAAAACTAGAAAAAGAGCAAATTAAAAACCCTCAATGAAATACCAAATTGGAAATTCTGAAAATAAAAGTGAGATTAATAAAATTGAAAATAAGAAAACTATTGAATTAATAAATAAAACTAAGAGTTGGTTTTATGAAAAAACCAACAAAATAGATAAGCCTTTAGTTAATTTGATCAGAAAAAGGAAAGAGGATAATCAAATTGTTTGTCTCAAAAATGATAAAGGAGAACTTTCCTCCAATGAAAAGGAAATT
>JAJPUD010011963.1:0-51675 GCA_023553655.1 Myrmecobius fasciatus
AAAGGAAGGAAAGAGGGAAGGAAGGAAAGAAGGAAGGAAGGAAAGGAGAGGAAGAAGGAAGGAAGAGAGAGGGAGAAAGGAAGGAGAGAAAGAAGGAAAGAGGGAAGGAAAGAAAGAAGGAAGAAGGGAGGGAGGAGGGAAAGAAGGAAGATAAAGAAAGAAAAGAAGCAAGGAGAAAAGGAAGGGAGGAGGGAAGGAAGGAAGATAAAAAAGGAAGAAAAGGAAAGAAAGAGGAAGGGAGGGAGAGAAGGGGAACAAAAGAATGGAAGAAAGGGGGGAAGAAAGAAGGAAGGAAGAAAGAAAAAGAAAAAAGAAGGGAGGGAGGGAGGAGGGAAGGAAGGAAGATGAAGGAGGAAGGAAAAAAAGAAAGAAAGGAAGGAAGATAAAGAAAAAAATGAAGAAAAGGAAAGAAAGAAAGAATGAGGAAGGGAGGGAGAGAAGGGGAACAAAAGAATGGAAGGAAAAAAGAAAGGGAAGAAAGAGAGAAGGAAGATAAAGGAAGGAAGGAAAAAATAAAGAAAGAAAAAAGGAAGGAAGGAAAAAAGGAAGGGAGAAAGAGCACTTGGCTAGGAGGGTCTCACCCCCACTTTCTCGGGCCAACAAGCTAAGAGGCTGCCTCACAGCGGGAAGCCCCCTGTCCCAGCGCTGGGAGGAGCCTCCCAAGTGGGCCAGTCCGGGTCATGTTAGAAAAGGAAACTTCTGGGTGATCTTGGCCGGGGGCATGACCCTGCCCCTCTCTGAGGGCCGCCCCCCCTTCCCAGCAGCCCCTCATGCATCTGGACAGCCCTGACCACTGGGCAGAGATGCCCAGGACATCCCAGCCTTAGCAGGGGTCCCCGCGGCACTGGCCACATCCGGTCTCCTGACCCGTCCCGGCCGCAACCTCCCAGGTCCGGGCCCTCCACGCTGGGCAGCTGATGCCCTCCCAGTGCACAACAACGCGGGGCGGGGGGTGAATGGGGCAGCGGAGCCCCGGGAGCCTTTCCTGCCCTCCCAGAGCTGCTGCTCTGGGTTCCCGTGGGCCCCGCTTCCGTCCCAAACCTCGGCAGCCACCCAGAGCCAGGCAGGGCCCTGGGTGGGAGGGCAGCAGCCCTGAGCGAGGCTCGGGACGCTCCCTGCTCGGGGCCTGAGCTCAGCGCTCAGCTGGACAAATTCTGTCCTGACCCAGTTTTCTGGCCCGCCGAATTCCCAGTGGCGGCGGCATTTGGAGCTTGGGCACCGACCGAGGACCAAGGGCCCGGGGACACATGGATCAAGAGGAGAAGTGACAGGAGAGAGGGGGCTTGGGGCGGATGGAGCAGGCCTGGAGGCCATCGCGGAGGCGGCAGCCAGCGAAGCAGAGGGAACGAGGGTGCGAGTCCTCAGCGGGCAGCGATGTGGCCGTTGGGGGGGAACCAGCGCCGCCCCCCAACCCGAACTCTCGCTTTTCAGAGCCGGGAGCTCACGGGGAGCCTCTGTGGGCAGGAAAAAGCCATTTTCTGAGTCTGACACGGGTGACTTGAGGGACGCTCCTCCAGGGCAAAGACCTTGGCCAGCGTGGGGGTCCCAGGGTCACGGGCAGGAGGCGTCCGGACATCCGAGGGAAGGCCTGGTCGGGCCGGGGCGGGGGGTTCCACTTGAGGCATGAGGAAATAGACAGGGCCCGGAATCCAGGCCCGCGGCCTGGGGACAGGATCCAGGACGCGGCCACAGAGCCGTCCAACCAGTTTGGGAGGTGATCCCGGCAAGGGGCCGCTCGCTCTCTGCCCCCGGCTCACGCTTCCTCCTGGGGTGGCTACGGGCCAGCAGGTGTGGGAGTCTGTGGGGAGGGGCTGCCGGGGGAGGCCTCCCGGGAAGGGCTTTGGCCCTCACTGCAGCGTCCGGGCCGGCTGAGTCAAGGTCTTGGGCCAAGGTCACGGAGCGCTTCAGAGGAGGCTGGTTCTGACGAGCTCAGACGTCACTCGAACCCGCCACTTTTCCACCCGCTGTGGCTCGTGCCCAGGCCGGGCTTGGAACTGGAGGGTCTCCCCTCGGGGGGAGGTCTCAGCATCGCTTCCATCTGATCCAGGGCCTGGGCAGGGAGGCCGGGGGCAGATGCTGGGCCCCGATGGGGCACTTGCTCCCTCGGCCGGGGCTGGTTTCTTCTCTCTGGCCAGAGACGTCTCTCGGCTCTCGATGGCCAAGCTGGCAGTGCCAGGGTGCCATCCCCGCCAAGCTGCTCTTAGGGTTCCCGGGACTCCAGGCTCAACACTCCCCATGGGCATCTGTGAGATGGGCGCAATGGAGAAAGCCATGGGAGATGGGGGAAGGGGAGCCTGTGACGGGATGACTGAACCGGAGCCAGAGGGGTTCTGAGGCCACGGGCTCCGGGCCGCCTCCCCGTTCCTCGGCCCCGGCGCCAGGCTGAGACTGGGGTTTAGTAAGCCGTGGCTGCCTCCGGGCACGAGGCCTTTCATTTCCTCTGGAAAATGAAAAGAAAATAACGGCGCACGGAGGTGGGAGCCCGCGGGCTGGCGCTGATCCGAGCACATGGGGAGCACACGGGCCGGCCTTCCTGTCTTGCCCAGCCTCCCCCAGGCTGGAAGAAAGGCCGCTTCCAAAGCCAGCGAAGACGCCCGGGAGGTTTGGGATGCGCCAGACGCCCCAGAGGTCCCAAAGGCCCATCCTGAGGCCCCCGCCTGGGGCGCCTTCGCTCTCTGTTTCCGATTCCCAAGTCCTCCCCCTGACAGCTCTCCCTAAGACCAGTGGGACCCCAACTGGCCACAAGGCCTGACCCTCAGCAAGCACTGGCCCCGTGCCCGGGCACTGCCAGCCTGGCGGACACTGGCACAACATGGGGGGCTGCACGGACGCTCCATTGGAAGAGCGGAGGCTTTGGGTCTCCCGACCACAAGGAGACTGTTCAGTCCAAATCTCCAATTTTACAGAAAACAAAAGAAAGAAGGAAACACAGAAAGAAAGACATTAAAGGGTGGGCACGAGCTGGGCACGAGTGGGGGCTCATGGCTCCCAAGCCACTGTTTTTTCCTGCCCCATCACCGGGCCTGCAAACTGACTGCAACAGAGATCACCTGCCCGTCCATCTGTATCGTATGCAGTGGGCACTTCATGTTTGGGTTTGGGGACGGGCTGGGAGTCGGACCTCAGAACACCGGGTGGGGACCACCACCTCCTCACCCCAAGCAGGCCCACGTGGCCCCTCTCTGCCCCCCCCCCCCAGCTACGTCCTAGCCCTGCGACCCACGACCCTGGCAAGGGCACTTACATGGAGACGAGGAGCAGAATCCCACCGAGCTGGGCCTGGTGCCGCTGCGGGTTGGGGGCCGGGGGCCTGGCGAGGCCCGGAGCAGGCTGCCTGGGATGGGGCGGGCTGCACAAGGAGAAAGGAAATCATTTTCCAACCTAGAGAAAACAAACAAACGAACACGTAAGCCACAAGCACCGCTAAGTTGGCAGTGCCAACGTGGCCAACCTGTAGCTCGGGATGCTGTGAGAGGTCTTGGGGCCAGTCCAGGTGGGCGGTGAGTCGAGCCTCAGCTGGCAGGAGGAAGACAGGACCATCTCTGGGAAACAGCAAAGTGCCCCCCCGGAGACAGAGACCCGTCTTGCCCAGAGTATTGCCCCTGCCCCCCTGCCTCAGGGCTGCTCTAGGAGGCCAAATGTGGCACAAGTCCCCGGAAGGTTTCCTAAGAGGGTCCCAAAGTGGAGTTGGTCCTGGCGCATGGCGTGCGTGAGCGGGCACAGAACCAGCTGAAGAGGCTGCTGGCCTGGCGAGGGCAGGGGCATGGGTGCCACGTTGGCAGGGAGGCAGCTGGGCACCTCGTGGCGAGCTCATGACAGGACATGGACGAGAGCTGCTGGCGTGGGCAGGGACGGGCTGCGATCTGCATTGCAGGAGGCTATGGCTGCCACTCCAGTGGAAGGTGTGCCCCGAGGGTCCGGGGTGGGAGGGGGGCCCAAAGTCGTAGGGAAAGGTCCAATTATCGGAGTGTGAGAAATATGGCGCCCGGAAGGAGCTCTGGGGACCCCAGCAGGACCACCGGTGTCTCCCACTGGCGACCGCCACATTAAACAGGGAAGGGAGGGAGGGAGGAAAGGAGGAAAAGAGAGGGAGGAAGGAAGGGGACAGGAAAGGGTCAAAGGGTGGGGGGGGAGAAGAAAGGAGAGAAGTGGGGGGAGGGAAGTCAGAAGTGGCAGGGGAAGGCAGCCCTGCGGGGACATTCGTTTGTCCCAGCGTGGAAGGCTTGGGCCAGCCAGTGACCCATTAGCTTGGGGAGAGACCCCCCCCAGGGGTCACCAGTCAGGGATCATGGGTAGAATGCAGACAGACTTCAGCTGGGAAGGATTGGGAGGATGACCCCCGAGAGCTGGCACTGAATGGAGGGGCGGAATGCAGCGGGGATGGGGGGAGCTGTGGCCAGGGCCAGCTTCCTTTCCCTCAGAGCCCGTGACCCGCGGCTATTTCTGTGGATCTCAGAAAGGTCTTGGCCACCTAAGGCAAAAGGTCACGAGAACTGGGGACCGAGTCTCGGGTTCCAGGCCAGCTTCTACCCTTGACCAGCTGGAGAAGCGGGTAGCTCATCTGACCCAAGCTTCTCCATAAAATGGGCGCCATGATTCCTCCCCGGCTCTCCTTCAAAGGGCAGAAGGGCCAGACAGCCTCAGGCCTTATGCCAGGAAGACTGAGGGGGTGAGGGAGAAGGTGACCATTGAGGGCTGGGGGGGGATCAGAACTCGGGACTTCTGGCTTCGGGGTCCAGGGCCAGCTCGGCTCCGCCCGAGACCCCTCCTCCTGGCCTGGCGCTCTCTGACTCTTCTTATGCATTTGGACATCTGCTGGGGCCAGAAGTCTTAGTGTCAGACCCCAAATGGTAGAGACAGAGCCCCATGACTCCTTGGAACCCGTGCAGCGGCTCTCGGCGGGTCTGCCGTGAAAAAGCCGTCGGCCCGGCCCCCTCCTGGGGGAGACCGAGGCCGGGAGCGGCCGTGCTGTCCGAGGTCCCGCAGGTGACCAGATGGGGCCACCGAGAAGGCTCCCGACAGAAGCTCTGAGCAAACCTGCGCACTCGGGGGCCCGGCCCAAAAGCTTTTGCTCTAAGCGGAGATTGGAGACCTCTCAATGGGGGAAGGGACTTCCCTTGGAAGGACTGAAAGTCCCCCTCCCCATCGGAGTCAGCTCTGGGGTTAAAAAGGACGTCCGGCAAGGTCTGCTCCAAACAGGAAGGCTTGGGGCCTCCAGCCGTCCCGCAGCCGCGGGTCTCTCCGCGGAGCCTGTAACTACCCCGGGCGAGTTCTGAAGTACAAAAAGCCCCCGTCCCGGTGCCGTTGAAGAGCCAAGGGCAGCAATCTCAGGCCTCCTGGGGCCGGCCCATCTGGGGGCAGCCGTGACATGGCCCAGAGGCCCGGCCTGGGGATCTGGGGGGGCCAAGGGCACACCCGTCTGCCCCTCCACTGCACCCTAAGGGAAGGCCTAGGGGAGCACAAGTCGGTGGAGGAGGAAGGGCCCAGCGGCCGCCTCCAGCTAAAACCCAAACCCTGCCCAGGCGGGTCTGGGGGCTGTCAGGGCAGGCAGCTCCGTGCCCACGCCAGGCACTGGTGACCACGCTGGCCCTGTCGGCTGTGTCTTGGGGATCTGACTGAGCCATGGCACCGGGGGATGGGCTGCAGGCGACGTGGCCCTGAGTCCCCAGGAGGCAGCCCCCCTCCCCGGCGTGCCCACCCGGCTTTGGGGTCTATCAAGCGCTTTGCTCAAAACGGGCCCAGCACATGTTCTCCCCCCTTTACAGATGGAGAAACTGAGGGCAGCGTGCCCGCTAGCTAGGGCGGCAGGGCCCCCAGCAGCTGCCTCCTGTCAGGGAGGAAACCAAGGCCCAGGGCCGGCCGTCCCTCACCACCCGCCCCGGCCGCGTCAGCCACACAGTCTCCTGCTGTCAACAACGCCCTAAAAAATGACAGTGGAGGAGTGCTTTTCAACACGGATGCTTTATTGGGGTCTTCGTCCGCGGGCATCGCATGGGGCCGCGGCGCAGAACGCAGACTTACGTGGGGTGCGCGGTCTTATGACAGCCAGGGGTGACCGGCCTCTGCAGGGGCTCGTCGACGCTCTGCTGGACGCCGCCGGGAAGCGCTCGCCGCTTGGTCTTGCCCGAGTTGGTCATGATCTGGAACACAGGGGACACGGTCGGCTCGTGGTCTGAGAACGGCCCCGGCTCCCGCCGGAACCTTCTCTGGGGGGCTTCCCTGTGCCAGCTGGGCCCCCTCCCAGGTCCTGGCCACTGACTCCGGGAGCTGCCGTCGTGGGCTCCAGATGGCGTGGAAGTCGGGCCCAGGAAGGGCCGCCAGGAAAGAGGGAGGAGGAGCAGAGAGTGGGCCAGAGGGAAAGGTAAATCTGAGCAACTTACAAAGGTCAAGGTCATGGGAAAAGCAGCTGGCTGAAACATGAGCGTCCCCCACCCAGAGTGGGTGCTAGCCCCTGGGTCTGGGGCTTCCTTAGCAGAACATCTGGGGTCACCACAGGGAAGGGGGGATCACATCACAGGGGAGGGGAACGTCTGGAGAACATCCCGACTGCAAATTCCACTCCAGGGAAGAGTTTGGGTTCTAAAGCCTCAGCTTGCGGGGTCCAGAGGCGCCCTGGAGGCCCTCGGGGGCCCGGTGTGGCCCTGGGCACATGGTGGGCAGATGGCAGAGCTGGGGCTCACAGCCCGCTTCCTCTGCCTTCAAGTGCTCGAGCTTCCCCGAGTGTGTGAGGTGGGACAGACGGCCTTTGAAAGAGGAGAAGACTGAGGTTCCCAGAGGTCAGCTGGCTCAGACACTCAGGCTCCCCAGGTTCCAGGAGGATGCCAAGGAATGCCCCTCAGAAGGAGCCCCGTGCACCCACTCGGCTCCAGCCATTGGTCCGGGGTCCAGAGGTCAGCTGGAGCCGACCTGTCCTTCCCCCTAAGATGACACACCAGAGGGAGGGGCACCCCTGTACAGAAGGGCTCAGTGCGGCTTTTCATGACCTAGGAGCCCCACTGAGGCAGCTGGGCGGCACAGAGAGGCCATAGCTGGAGTCAGGAGGACCTGAATTCAAATCCTGCCCCAGACTCTTCCTAAGTAGTGTGAACCTGGACAAGTCACTTTACCCCATGTGCCTCAGCTCCCATTTCTCTACAATGAGCCAGAGAACCCCTCCAGTGTCTTGGCCAAGGGAACCCCAAATGACTCCAAAGAGTCGGCCATGACTCAGATGGCTCCCCAGCAGCCTTTTAGCCAGAAGTGGATCTGCCTTCCCTGCCAGCCCCCGGACCAACAGTGCCCACGGACACCGAGCCTGGGGTCACACACGGGCCCCCAAGCTGCTGATCCGTGCAGACTCCCTCATTCACACCCACCGAGGTCACCAAGGAGACTCAGGCTCAGGATGGCTTGGGTCCCCCGGCCCCCCCGGGTCCCTAGGTGAGCTCCCTGTTTAGCCTGGGGCTTTGAGATGGGCACCCATACAGGGAAGCCACCCCTGCCCACCAGCACAGAGCACACGGGCCCACAGAGAGGGAGGCCGCTGCTCTGGCCGACTCCACCAAAACCAGTAAAAGCACCATTTCCAAAGCCCCCCAGGGACCCCAGCGAGGTACTCACTCCCAGGTACTCTGAGGTCAGCAGCTTTTCCCCGGACAGTTCCCCAAGCTGGGGCTGTATCACTTCATCTTTGTCCAAGTCCGACTCCATAGTGTCGTGGTCCTCCTGTTTCAGAGAGACAAGGATGAGTGACCTGGGTGCAGTCGGGGACCCGTCATCTCTGCCCTCACAGAGCCTGTGGTCCAAGGGGACACAGGTTTCCCCAAACCTCCAAGCTGCCCTGGAGATTTTTGCCAGGAAAGGGTCCGGAGGCCCAGCCTTCTCTTTACCCCGAGCCTCCCCAAGATTAGAAGGGAAGCAGAAAGCTGGAAAAAAAATGTTGACAGCCTGTGTTTCTGAAAAAGGCCTCATTTCATGTAGGAAAATGACTCATTTACAAGAATCCAGACAATTCCCCAACTGATAAAAGGTCAAAGACAAATTTTCAGACAAAGAGATTAAGCCCATTTCTAGTCCTATGAAAAAGTGCTCCAAATCACTACTGACCAGAGAAATGCAGAGTAAGACAACTCTGAGGTACCACTACACACCTGTCCAATTGGCTAAGATGACAAGAAAAGATAATGACAAATGTTGGGATGTGGGAAAGCTGGGACACTGATGCATTGTTGGTGGAGCTGTGAACGGATCCAGCCATTCTGGAGAGCAATTTGGAGCTATGCTCAAAAAGTGATCAGACTGTGCATGCCCTTTGATCTCATCTGGATCTGTATCCCAAGGAGAGCAGAAAAGAGGAAAAGAATCATGGGTGTAAAAATATTTATAGCAGCTCTTTTTATGGTGGCAAGGAAGTAGAAATTGAGTGGCTGCCCATCAGTTAGAGAATAGCTGAGTAAGTTATGCTCTATTAATATAAGAGAATATTATTATCTTATGAGAAATAATCAGCAGGCTGATTTCAGAGAGGCCTGGAGAGACATATGGACTGATGCAGAGTGAAGTGAGCAGAACCAAGAGGACACTGTAGACAACAAGATTATGTGATGATCAACTGGGATGGCCGTGGCTCTTTTCAACAATGAGGTGATTCAGGCCAGTTCTGATAGACTTGTGACGGAGAAAGCCATCTGCATCCAGAGAGGGGACTATGGGGACTGGATGTGGAGCACAACATAGTATTTTCCTTTTTTGTTTTGTTTGTTTGTTTGCTTTTTTTTTTTCCCTTTCTCATGGTTTGCTTGTTTTGTTTTGTGAATATGGAAACATGTTGAGAAGAATTGCATATGTTTAACCTCTGTTGGATTGCCTGCTGTCTTGGGGACAGGAGGGAGGAGGGAATGAGAAAAATTTGGCACACAGAGTTCTGCAAAAGTGAATGTTGAACACTCCTCAAACAATCGGCAGCCAAACTTCACCCTGCTCCGGCTGCTTCCACAGTGATGCCCGGGCCTTGTTCTAATTTCAGTCCATAGTGCAGACACTAATCCTCATAATGTGGGGAAGCTGCATTTCCCCACAAAACTTCAGCTAGCATTTCAGACGTAAGCCTGGAGTCCCTAATTTGGAGGCCCACCAATGTCCCTAACGTGAATCTGTATTCATCTTTGGGGCAGAGATGGCTTAGTTGGTCAAGAGGTCGGTCTGTGACCTCCAATTCGATGGAAGGCCCACCTCGAACAGTCTTTTAGGAGAGGAGCTTTCTGGGTGTGAGCGTTGCTGAGGAGCGGCTCCTGGGAGAAGAAGGGATGGATTTCATTCCCTCGTCTACACTTCAGGAGAACTAAAAGGGGCTGAGATGGGAATCCCGGCCCACAGAGCTGATACAGAAGTGGGACTTCCCGGCTCAGGCTCCACATGGTACCCACATTTCATTTCCAAGCCCCTGAATCTGGCCTCCGGGGCAGGCATGGTACCCAGGAGGCCTTTCCTGGAGAGCAGATGCCTAATTTCTGTCTGTGTCCCCAGCACGGAGATTCACACCCGGCCCTGGGACTTCTCAGCGTTTGCCTTTCAGTGTTTTACTTCCCAAGGGGACCTCAGTTCAGGCATGTGGCCGGTGACCCAGAGATCCAAGAAGAGTCAAAATTTCAGGGGTCAAAGGAAGCTACAAGGTAGATGTAAGGAGGTCAGAGCCACTTCTGTCTGAGAAGGAGTCTAACAGCCATCCATCCCCAAGGGCACAGAGATGGGCCAGCCCTGGAGTGAAGATGAGGGCCAATGACTGGACCCCTAAGGGCTGCATTGGCTGGGGCCCCATGCCTCTCACTGGTCCATCGGCAGGCAGGATTTCTGAGAAAAACTAGACAAAACCTCATGGGATGAGAAGGTGCTGTGCTCTGAATTTTATTTCAGATTTTCAGATCTTTGAAAAACAAAGCTCAGACGAGCTACCAGTAGCAAGATGTAGAAAGTGAGAGGGCCTGGGAATCAGAGGCCTTTGCTCCCCCCTCCCTGTGCCCTCACCAGCTCTGTGCCCACTGCAAGATCCAAACTCAAACTTGGACGTGGGTAAAAGGAGGCGGCGGGACACCAGGCCCGAGCAAAGTCATCCCCGTCCTCAGGGGGCTTATCTCTGGGGGGAGGACCGGCAGACGGACCCGTAGGTGAATGCCCAACGAGTTTCAGGAACATTAAGAGCTGGCGGATCGGGGAGGACGCAGTTTGTTCCTTGGGAGTACCGTGGCGCGGGTAGCACCTGATCAAGGGCTTTGAGCTCCTCGGCCCCCAAATCCTTGGAGCCCCTCTTCTTGGGGAGGAGCCAAGATTCACTAAATGCAGAGAGGAGATAAGATGAGCTGAATAACCCAGAAAGCGCAGGCTTTAACTGAGCCCATTCAGTCCGCTTCCACCAGGACTTGGGAACCTTGCACAGGCCAGAGCTGGGGGAGGGAGAGCAGGCCCCCCGCTACGAGCCCCACAATGGAACGCGTAAGCGATATCCCATGGAAACCACTCCCCGGGACAAAGGGCCACCTTTCCCATCAGCGCCAAGTCGGCAAAAGAACGAAGAATCTTTATCCAGATTTTTGTGGGCCCGGGGCCAGAGAACAGAGAGAAGCTGTCTGATTGTCGCCAGTCCTCCCCGACGTATAAGAGAAAGGGATTCGATTGCACTCGCCTTGCCCGGGCCCTCGGCCGCCCGTGGAGGAAGGCCCCTGGAGAGGGGAGCCGGCCCCCAGGCGGGGCAAGGCAGGGCACTGTTGTTTTGGGGGTGTTGGGGCGCTCAGAACCCCGGCTGGGGAGGCCAGCCTTCTGAAGTCCTGAGGAGTAAGGAAAGGCTTCAAGAAACCCTGGCCCCCCAAACTACAGTTACATCGCAGCCAGCTGCAGCACGTGACTCAGCTCCCCGATGACCTGACAAAATCCTGCCCATCTTTTGCAGTCACCCGAGTCGAGGAGGCTGCCTCCCCCAACCAGTGCCATGACACTGCCGGACCCTTAACTGCTGCCTCTGGGTGTCCAAGCCACCCGCAAACCGAACTCTGAAGGCGATGGGTCACCCTGAGAGTGACCACAAACCCGCGGGGAAGCAGGGCTTCTTCCCGGGGTGTTCAGTGGCCTTCCGGTACCGGCGGTCAGCTCAAGAGATCTACTTTGGTCACAGATGTTTCGTGCTTGACCTAATAAGCAGCCCCTCAAAGGGGTCCCGGGCCCGGCCGTCCCTGGATCTCCGTCCCTCTGGGCTGCCTCGGGGGCCGGGCTGGAGGCCCCGCTGGCCAGAAGACTCCGTGAGAAGTTTCCCAGGGGGATGATGGGAGAAGGGGTTTTGCCTTGCATGGGATCTGGCTAATCCATAATGCTCTTTCAGAAGCCTAACTCAGGGGACAGGGCTCTGCTGGCGTCGGGCCAGCTTAATTGCCTCAGCCGCTGGCCCAAGCTTTTCCCCCACGCTAAGTGAAGACCAGGAAGGCATTTGGGGACAAAAGGAAAAAAAGCGGGGCTTATCGCCATACATTTGATACGGGAAGCCATAGGAACGCCGCCTCCTCCCCACCTCCTCTGGCCTCCAGGCCCCAGGCCTCCTGTGAACTTTCCCCACGGCCCACTCGGCCGCTCCCTCTCTCTGAGGTCCAGCTCTGCTGCTTCTTCCTCCAGGAGATCCCCCCAACTGGACCAGAACTCCCCTTCAGGATTCACTGGATCACAGAAGCAAAGGGACCTGACCCCATCACGGGGCTGAAGGCCACTGGGAAGTAAGGCCTGAGGCCTCTCCTTGGTCACTCCTGGACCAGACCACCTCCTGGAGCATCCCTGGCCACCGTCCCCCTCATGGCGGTCACCTGGGGGCATCTTGCCCCTCCCTTCCCTATGTCTGTTGGGTGGGAGGTTCTTGGAGGCCAATGACCAACTTTCATTTCAGGGCCATGTCCACCACACTGCCCACTGGGCCTGATACCTGTCGGAAGGACTGAGTCTGCCTAAGAGGGAGCTCTCAGACCTAGGAGCGCCCACCAGAAAGGGCGGACGTGGTGCACTTTACTACAGCTTCACTCTCGGGAGTCTGAGGAGCGAGCGGATGGCAGCTCGCCGGGACGGCCATGTCAGAGGTCCTGACCTCTATGCCAGCTGGGCTGCTGGTCCCTGATCAGGAAAATGGGCCAGACAGAGCAAGCCTGGACCAGAAAAACAGCTGACGGTCTGGCTCCCACTCTCCTTGTGGACAAGACACACACAGAACTGGGATGGGCAATGTCCCTTTGGAGGAGAGGTCTCCCGTGAAGGGGCACAGGGCTCTGTCCTTGGCCCTACCTTTTATCAGTGACTCTGGAGAGAGGGCAACTTGTCACATTTTCGATAGCACGAAGCTGGGGGCAAACTCTGCCATATCAGGATCTGGAACGTTCTCAACAGATCAGGACAAGGAACTAAGTCAGAGCTCTGATCATCAGCCTGAGGCAGACTTGGCACAAATGGCAGCCCTGGAGCCGGGGGGCACAAGGTGCCATTGAGAGAGGCTCCGGGTCCAGAAGGAGGGAGCAGGCGGCCTTACCGGACCCCAGAAACTGAACGCAGGCTGGCAAGCATTAAGGACCATATCAATGTGATGGAGCTCAGAGACCACAGCGTAGGACATGGAGGGAGGAAACAGGGATGTTTCCCCAGGAGACAGGGAGACTTGGAGACTCAGTGACCCAACTGAGAGGGGTGCAGTCAAGAGCAATCTTGCTTGCAGGCCACTAATACCTCTAGAACTTTTTAACCACAATTCCCTCATCACAAACTGAGGAAACTGATGTTTTTGGACCCACATTGTACATTCATCCCGCTTGATTTTCATCTTATTTATTTCAACTTAATGCTGTGGTCCATTAAGAACAGATGACTGTTCTCTTCTCCCCTCATTCCTCTTTTTCTGACTGCTTCTTTTCTTCTTTATTGATTATTCTCTCGCAGGCCTCAAGTGTGGCTGTCTCTAATGTTCTAAACTAGATCACCTCTTCTCTTTCTCACAGTCCCATAGGTTCCAACATCACCTTTAGGGAGATGACTCCCAAGCTGCTAGAGAATATCCAGCCCTCGCTTCTCGCCCTTCTCTAGTTACTTCCTGCCAATTTCTTCCTGGTTGTGCCATCAGCATGGCCAGGGATCGAAATAGTCTCCTTCCCCTTAAATCCAGTCCTGTTTCCGGCTTCCTCGGCTCTGCGAAAAGGGCCACAATTATCCCGGCCTTGATATCCCAGCAGTCCTCCCTGCCTCGCAATTTTGTCATCCCTCCCCATGTGGCCGGCCGCCAAATCTTGCTGCCCCCTCTTAGATCCTCTTGAGCACTTAAACAAATATACTTTGAAACAGCGAGTTCCAAGTTCTCTCCTTCATTTGCCTTTCCCACCCACTAAGAATGCAAGAAACAAGCTATCTATTATAGAGTCATGCAAAACATGTTTCCACATTAGCCACATTACGAAACAAAAGCAAGAAAAATAAAGAGAAGGAAAAAAATATGCTCTTATCTGCACCCCGAGGTCACCAGTTCTCTATCTGGGCTGGACAGCAAGTGCCATCATGAGTCACTGCCATATGATATGGCAGATCATGAAAGCGATAGGTCTTTCACAATTGATTAGCATTATAGCATGGCTGTTACAACATAGAGCACACTCCTGGTTCTGTTCACTTAATTTTGTGTCAATTCATAGGAGTCTTCCCAGGTTTTTCTGAAACCATCATTTTTTATAGCACTAGAGTATTCCATCTCAATCATAAAATATAACTCGTTTGCCATTCTCCAATTAATGGGTAATCCGCTTGCTTTCCAACTCTTTGCTACCACAAAAGGAAATGCTATAAACTGCCTCGGACAGTTATTAGCCTCAGCTTCCTCATCTGTCCAATGAAGGCACACTGGAGAAGGTGGGCACAGATGGAGGAGGAGTCCAATCCAGGCAGCACTGGGGGCGGCCGGGATCCGCAGGGACAGGAGAGGGCCGACGAGGAGCCGAGACCAGAGGTGCGTTCTTCTACCCAAACAAGAGGCGGGCTTGGCCAAGGAGGGCAGTGCCCAGTGGGACCCCTCCCTTGTCATCACCAGGCCCTTCCAGGGACAAAGTCACCGATGTGGAAAAGCCTGGGCGCTGCCCACCTCGGAGGTGGGTTTCCACCAAATCGCCACGAAAAGGACTTGAGAAGCAGGGGCTGCATACTTCCCAGGCTATGGTGAGCGCCATTTGCAAGGAGCCGGGGGGTCTAGGAGCATCTCTCTTCCTCGTCCCCTCCTGAGCAGTCCCCGTGCCCTCTCTAATCCATTCTTCACCCAGCTGCCAAGTGATATCCTGGGGCCTGGCTCCCACTTGCCTCTGGGTTAAAGACGTCCTCTCAGGGTCTGGTCCCCTCGGCAGGCCCACTGCCTGTTAACCCCTCTCTCCTCACTGGGTCCTTCCCGTGGCTCAGTCGGCTCAGGTGTGCGGACCCTCCAGCTGCTAATGGATCCCCTTCTCCCCCCCCCCCAGATTTTCCTGCATTTGCTTGGGTCCCAGTTTCTATTTATTTCCACGGGCATGCATTGTTTCCCTCGGGGGTATTTGTATGCCCGGCCCCAGAACGACAGTGGGCACAGACCCAGGGCTGACTTGTGGTTCAGTGAGCATGGAGATGAACTCTGGCCTTGCTCCACTTCCTTCAGGACCAGGCCCTCCTCAAGCCTGGCACTCTTGCCCATCAGCATTGGTACTTCCAGGACACAGTGACCCCTTCACACTTTCTCTTCCTTGTTTTACCACAAGCCCCCAGACGAGCATCATGACCTTGCAGAACTGAGTCTCCCTCCATATCCCGAGCCTGCCGGGAGCCACCATTGTTCCTCCCTCACTCTCTCCTCTGCCTGTCACAGGAGCTGGCCGCTGGCACCCCTTTCCCTTCTCTTCCTGTTCCTGAGCGTTCCCGGGGCCTGGCGCCTCATCCTTCTATCTGCCAAGGGCTCCTCTGGCTCCTCATTCGAGATCACTGCGCTCCGTGACCCACAATCCCACAGTGGGAGGCAAGGGCGGGAGTGTTCGGCCGGGAGCTCACCGCAGGAGGGTTTAGTTTGGGATTTCTGAAGGCACGGGGCAATTTCCTGAAGCCATTCTGGTCCAAATCCCTTCTCCGCAATTCTGGGCTCGGCTCGCGGCCCACCTGGAGGACCAGAACAAAACATCCGGGGGAAGGGGGGCTCCGTGTCTGAATCAGATGGACTGAGGTCAGAAAGGGGAAATTACAGGCAAAGTGAGGGACGAGTGGCAGGGACTGGCTCCAAAGAAGGGCATATTTAAGGAGCGCTCGTGGTCCTCACTTCTGGAGGAGCCCCCTGTCCCTGGAACAACTTCCCAAGCATGGGCGAGGAGCCAGGCTCTGCTAGGACATGTGGTCCCCCATCCTCCCGGGTCCCTCCCGGTTGTGGATTGGGCTGAGAGTGCAAGATGCCCACTCAGTCCACCTTTGGGAAGGAAAACCAATTTCTGGGAACTTGGGAGTAATGGCCTTTTGCCGTTTTGGCCTCCTCCAAGGAAACCTTCCCAGGAGCTCCTAAGGCCCCACAGGAACCCTCCTCCTGTCGGGTCTGCTGCTGGCTGCGTCCCGTGGGCAGGGGGCCCACGAGGGCAGGGCCCTGATCAATACGGCCGGCCTCACTGTGGGCTCTCCCATACACCATCCAGGTCCTCATGTGCTGGGTGCTCGGGGAGGGACAAACAAGAGCGAGCGCCGGGGCCATTCTGCTCTTGGCACAGAGGCCTTTTTGATCCGGGACTATCTTTGCCTCAGTCTAAAGCAAAGGCGGCCCGACCTTCGGGGACATGAGGATGACTCATCCAGAATCGCTTTACACCCATCAAGAAGCCCACCCGGGTAACAGAGAAAGGCCTTCCCATTTATCCCGACGGCCAGGAAGTGGCGACTCTCAGGACTCCGAGCCCACACCCGCAGAAAGGCTCAGCGAGTCTGGATGCCGCTGGATAAAATCTTCAGTTTACCTGCTTTTTCTTGGGCGTTTGTGGTGGGGGAGGAGTTTTGCCAAACTTCACCTGGGCCTTTTCGGGGGTGGGGTGGGGGGAGGATTGGGGAGGAAGGAAGGGAGAGAATCTGGATCTCAACATTTTAAAAACAATTATTAAAAGATTTGTTTTACAGGAAACTGGGAAACATAAGATACTAAATAAAAACATAATTAGGGGGAAAAAGGATTCGAGTGAGGAATCAATCCAGGCCCCAGGGGACTCAGGCTCTGCCCATGGGACCAACTGAACCAACCAGGAGTGCGCAAGGCCAGACCACCGAGAGGAGCCCCCTCCCGTGTCTGCTGGCAGGCCCTGCCTGGCTTTCCAAGGGGCCCCAGGACAGCACCCTGGCTCCATGTCTCTCCCGGGGCCCCTCAGCTCTCGGGTGTCTGCCGGAGCTTTTCCAGAGTCATCTGGGGGTAGCTCCTACTTTGATTTGACTGGAAAGGTCCAGCCCAAACACCGACTATGGGCATCTGCACACTGGCAGCTACGCCCTGCCCAAGGGAAGCTACTGCCATCCTCCTGCCCACCATCACCAACCCATTACGGGGCGCTTCCATGTTCCCTCATTCACGGAGGTACACGCTACTATTAGCTCCATTTTCAGGAAGCAGGCAAAGGGAAAGTGGCCCAGCCAGGGTCATCATCAGGTCCTCCCGGCTCAGTCCCCTGCCACTGTGATCCCGCTGCACTCACACAAGGGGCCTCCCGGGTGCTTGGGGGCGGCTCCCAGGGCATCTCAGAACTTCCCCGTCCCCCCAGTTCTCCAGGCCCGGTCCCAAGAAGGAACAGACAATGTGCTCCAACAGTCTCCACATAAAGACTGGGGCTCAGGCCGCTCTGCCTGGGGCTTAATTCTTGGTCTTGGCCGAAAGGAGAACAGTCTTAGAACCTCAGGACCAGAGGGAGCTCAGGGGACCAGGAACTTTGTCTCTAACATCCCTGCATAGCCCAGTCATCCCCAGGGGATGCCCAGCCTTCCCCTGACTGACCCAGCATCGTCTGACTGATCAGACATTTCCTGACTGACCGGGCACCTCCTCTCTACCATCCCCGGCCATGGGGCCTCCCCTGAGGTCTCTAGAACAAGGTCAGTGGGCACTGGGTAGTCCAGACGGTCCCTTGGATTCAGGGAAGTCTCCTGTCGGGATCAGACTGGGTCCGATGTTCTAAGGGCCGGGGTCTTTGTCTTGCTAGATCTGCTCAGGCTGCTGCCCTTGACCTCCAGGACTCAGAGTGGGAAGGGGCCTTAGGGGCCTTCAAGTCCCACCCACTCATTCTACAGAGGAGGGAACCAGGGTTCAGAGAAGCCACGATTCCTCTGCAAGCATCTGGCTTCCTGCCTGCACGAGCAGACGAATGGGCCTCGCTGGGCCCCCCGTAGGCCGGCCTACTTCTTCTGAGGGATGAGGGGCAGCTGAGAGATGGAGGGTCAGCCTGGTGAGAAGATGGGGACCCAAAGGAGGGGCGCCAGTCCCACAGGCCCCCACTTGCTAGGTCTCTGGAAGCCTTCTGCCCTTTGCCCCGATGACTCTGCCACATGCTTCCCTCTGTGCAAGGACGGGTGGTCCCGGGGTCCCAGAGCCATCAGAGCCTTACAGACTTAGAGCCCCTCCATGCTACAGGGGATGAAAAAAGCCCAAGATATAGAGACCCAGGCTCAGCGATGACTCCAAATCCAGAGTGCTTTGCTCTTCAACATGGCGGCAGCTCCGAGGCAAGTCAGTGGTGAATCGGCCAATGAGCACTGCTCAGGAGCCTTCTCTGTGCCAGGCAGCGGGCACACTCCTGTGTGGGCGAGGGGTTCTGGCGTGCGGAGCCTGCTGGAGGAGGCAGGGCACATGAAAGGCGCTGAGGGAAGGAGCCCATGGAGCTCTCGGACAGATCCAGAGAGGCTGCTGGCCGGGGGACATGCCCTGTGGTGGCTGCTTTGGGCTGGGCCGGTGCCAGCCGGTGTTCTAAGACAAGATTCCCATAAAGCCTTATGCAGAATGCAGGAGTCTCGGGGAGGAGGCCACGCCATTCCCTAGCCTGTCCGGACTGCTTGCTTCCTTGTTTGAATGACCACTGGACCAGCCTGGTGTCTGTTTGTGGCTCCCCGGCAGCGTCTGCAGAGGCTTCTACCCGTCACTGGCTGCTCTGTAGCCTGAGCTCCTGTAACGGCCTGGGGGCTGTGGGAGAGCCGCCCCCTCCCCCGGCCACTCTTTGGGTCCTGACTGTCACGTTCTGGCCGGGCCGGGCTCCGGGGCAGATACACAGTGTGCCCGTCTGAGCTGCCCCATCACTCCCCGGACTTGCTTGCACAGGACTGAAGATTTAGAGCTGAATGACTGCAGGGACTTCCTCATTTACAGAGAAGAGTGAGTAATCACAGGACTGGCCACCACTGGCAGGGCGCTTCCAGGTCTCTGCGCCTGCTCATCTTGGCCCCGTTTCACAGATGGAAGCACTGAGGCTCAGGGCTGAGGACACTCGGCTGCTACAGTGATAACAAACTTAGGGGGCTCGAATCCAGAGGCACCGTCTCTCCCCGGCCCTTCCCGAGGCCCTCTGTGGCCGGGGCCGCCTTCCCCCTCTGCTCTTGTCTGCTCCAACTGGCCTGCTGGCTCCGCCATTGGCCTGGCCCCAGCCTTCCTTCTTCAGCCCCGCTCCAAGGTGGGCTTCCCCTTTTTAGGATGTCCGTTCTCCCTGTCCTGGCACCCCCAGCCCTCAGCCCAGCGCCCCGCTTCCCTCCCGGCCGTCTCTCCCCTGGCCTCTCCTCTGGCCTCCGTTTCCATAGAAGCGGCCTCTGGCACAAACAAGACCCACAAACACTGAGGGAACCTTGGCTGACCTCTGCCTCTGGCCTTGGAGGGAGGGGGATCGCCTGAATGGCAACAACAAGACTATACGATGATCAATTCTGACGGATGTGTCTCTTTCCCACAATGAGACGATTCAGGGCAGCTCCAATAAACTTGGGATGAAAAGTGTCATTCGCGTCCGGAGAGAGGACTATGGAGGCTGAGTGCGGATCGAAGCAGACATGTCCACTTGGTGGGTGTTTGCTTTTTCTTTCTTGCGACTTTTTGCCTTTTGATCTGATTTTTCTTGAAGACGTGAGAACTGTGGGAAAACGCTTAAAAAGACTGCAGCTGTATCATCTCCAGCAGCTCTCGTGGGAAGGAGAGAGCAAAATCCGGAACACAAAGTTTTACAAAAATGATTCTTAAAACCGATTTCACGCATATTGAGAAAAAGAAAACAATGCTGAGGGGAAAAAGAAACGAGCAGCAGACCCGAGAGACTTACAGGAACTGATGCCGAGGGAAGTGAGCGGAACCGAGAGAACATGGTGCACAGCAACAACAAGGTTGGATGAGGATCGACTAAGCTAAGACTTAGCTCTCCTCAGCAAGGCAACGATCCAAGGTAATTCCAACGGACTTGGGATGGAACACGAGATCCACAGTCAGAGAAAGAACTGCGCAGACTGAAGGCAAACTGAACCACACTCTCGTCATGGGGTTTTTTCCTCTCTCATCTTTTTTTCCTTTTGTTCTGATTTTTCTCTCACATAGATGATGGGAATATAATATGTATAATTTCACATATGATATGGAAATATGGTGAAAATCACTGTACATGGATAACCTGTATCAGATGGCTCTTTGTCTTGGGGAGGGGAGAGTGAAGGGAGGGAGGGAGAAAAACCTGGACCATACAATCTTACAAAAATGAATATTGAAAACTATCTTTAGGGGCAGCTAGGTGGCACAGTGGAGGCACAGTGGATAGAGCACCAGCCCTGAAGTCAGGAGGACCTGAGTTCAAATCTGATCTCAGACACTTAACATTCCCTGGCTGTGTGACTCTGGGCAAGTCACTTAACCCCAATTGCCTCAGCAAAAACAAACAAACAAACAAACAAAAACCTATCTTTACATGTAATTGGAAAAAAATACTATTAAATGAAAAAAAAAATAGAACAAACAAACAAAAGAACAGGGCCTATTAATCATGCATCAAGATCCTTATAGGCCATACGCTGATTTGGCTGTAAGACGCAATGCTTCCTATCATTTTATTAAATATTTCCCAGTCAGATTTTAATCGGGTTCAGGGCGCAGTGAGGAGTGCTGTGGGTCACAAGTGGCCCGTGCTCCATGTTTGTTGCCCCCACTCCAGATGACAGAACTGGTTTTTGGGCCCTGACTGACTGGAATAAGGAGCCCAGCTAAGAGGAGGCAATTTAGTGGAGACGTGATTTCCCAGCAGTTTGTGTGAGAGAGCCAGGTGCCCCTCCCCTGGCCCTCCAACTTGGCCTGTGAGCAGAGAGTTCCTCAGTGAAGCCATGAAGAAGGTTGGGCTAACAATTCTCCACTGGACACAAGGTCCCTGGATGAAGGGAGGAAGCAGATGGCAGGATTATGGCCAAAAGAAGGAGGCTGCTCGATCCTCTGTCTATCTGGGCTGTTCTCACGTCCCACAGAAGGAGCGAGGTCGGAGCCTGAGGGGCCACAGCTGTAGAGCCAGAAGGGATTCGCAGGCCCCATTTTATGGGGAGGAACCAAACCCTGGCTCATTTACGACCGGTGGGACCACCCAGGATCCTGGCACCGTACTGCAGTCAAGGCCAAGGTGCCAACCAGCACAAGGACGCCCGCCTTCGCTGCAGCCAGTCTCCTGGGTGAGACAGCCGAGCGTCCCCAGGAGCTGTGTCCCCAGGAGGGCTGCATGGCCCGTGGATCTTTCTCAGGCTTCCCACATCAGGAAGGGGGCGGCGGGCAAGTGCTCACTTGGTCCGGTCCACTTTTTTAGATAAAAATGATGCCACTGAGCAGGCTAGGGAGCAGGAAGCAGACGGGTCTGAAGTGGCGCTCTCCCATTTTCAACGCGCTTCTCCACCTCCCGCTCTGAGGCTGGAAGCAAGCGCTTCCCTGAGGAGAGTCACTTCGCAGGCAGTGGACACCACCCGCCCACCCCAGTCTCTGTTTCCATAGAAGTGGCTCTTGGCCTCTTTTCTTCAGCCTTAGCCCCTGGCCTCTGTTTCCATAGAAGTGACCCCGGCCTCTCTTTCTTGGCCTCCGTTTCCATAGAAGCGGCCCCTGGCACAAACAAGGCCCACAAACACTGAGGGAACCTTGGGCACTTACAAGCCCCCCTTGTTTGAGGTGATGTCTGTCTCCATAGAAACGGGAGTGGAAAAGGCAGCAGCAGCCGTGAGTCAGCCCTCGGGGCGCGCTCGAGACCTCCCCAGGAGGCCAGGCTGCTGCCCAAGCAGGAGCGGGGAAGGTGACTGCTGCACCAATCGTCTGGCACTTCAAGGGCACGAGATGCAAGGTGGGCCCCCTGCCAAGTCCCGGAGCTGGGGGGGCTTTGTCAGCCTTCCCAGAACCCTTCCATGTGTGACTGGCTCCTGTGAAAGGGCCTCCACAGGCAGCCCGGCCGGGCCACCGGGGGTCCTGGGAGCTGTGGGGGGGGGGTTTGGCCGGGCTTCTGGCCTGCTCCCGTGAGCTGTGCCTCTGAGAGCGTGGGCCTGTCCGGACCCCCAGACTCTTGGCTCCTGCCTCATAATGCCCGTGGCCCGGCCATGAGCCCCATGCTGGCTGCCGTTTCCCTCGGCGGGGCCCCCGCCCCTCTCTTCGCCACTCCTCTGGCCCAGCTTCCCAAGTCCTGGCCGGTCCGGTCCCCCTGCCCTGCCGGGCTCACGGCAACTGCCTGGCTCTTCCTCTGTCCAAGCTCTGTCGTCTGACCGGGACCGGTCCCGCTGCTGTTTGTGGCAGACTGACGGGGTTACGGAAACTCTGGCTCAGATGCAGGCCCGATCTTCGGCCCTTCTGCAGACGGAGACACTGTCCCGATTATTTCGGGGAGCAGCCTTAGCTCCTGCAGCTCTCCCCCACTGCTGGGGTCTAGGAACATCCCCCCACTCTACTGCTCTTTCACACATGTGTTTCCTGGACCCCGGAGAGAGTGTGTGTGTGTGGGGAGCCTGCAGAGGCCTCTTCTCCTTGAACCCCAGAAGCGAGTCCAACCACCCCCCCCATGTTCCCAGTCACCACATGGCAGCCATGTGCTTGCCTGGGCCTTCTGAGGCTCAGGACCTGGCCCCAAGCTCCCAAGGCCCAGAAGTCTACCTTGCCCCAATGGAGCTCCAGGGAGCCCAGGCCCTCTCTTGCGCCCCGCTCCCCAAGCTTAGGCCCTCGTTACCTCCGCCCGGCTCCCTGCAAGAGCCTCCCTTCCCCCACTCCAGCCCAGGTTCTGCCAAGCCGGTCCGGGGACCTCCAGGCCCATTTCTGCACACGCCATCCCTACCTTTGCCACGGGAAGGCCGCCCCAATCACCGCTCCCCTTTCCAGATGGCAGAGCGCCCCTCTGCCTCCTCCTGCCCCAGCCCAGAGGCCGCGGACCCCGCCCCGGCCTCCACGGCCCCCCATGGTTCGAGGACCAAACTCTGAATCTTGCTGGGCTGGTCAAGCCTTGCCCCTGGCTCCAAGCTTCCTGTCTCTGGACTCTCTGCATCTCCTGCCCGCTGCTGACCCCCAAGGCTCTCCCCCATGGCCCACCTGGGCCTCTTTGCCCTAGCTCACAACTGTGCCTCGTGCTTCAATTTCCCTTTTGTTCCCCAGCTTCCAAAGGCTGATGCAAATGTCCCTTCAGAGGAAGACGTCCCGAAAGCCACCAGGGTTAAGGATCTTCCTCCTGGGGCGCCTGCCCTCCCATGTTCAGAGAACCCGTCCATTCGCTCCTCCAGCCTCAACATCTCTAATTCTCAACAGATGCTTCTGTTCAAAACTTGGTCTTCATATTCCCATGTCTGACACTTGACCCCCACCCCCAACCTTTCCCCCCTCATCCCAACTTCCCTGTCCTAGCCAAGGGCACCATTGTCCTCCCTGTCCCCAGGGCCCGCTCTCATCCCCAGTCCCAAATCCAAGCTAGGGTCAGTCTGCTGATTCTGCCTTTAACAGATGGTCCAAGTAAGTTCTATTATAAACAAGTCTGTGGTCCACTGAAACCCTCAGATCTCCTTTATGTCTTGTCCACAGAGAGATAACTGTTCTAAATGTGAATTTAATGGTCCCTTTGTGAAATTTCATCTCCTTGCATCTATTGCTCTGACCTGGGGAGATCTTTTGGGACCCTCGTTCCCTACTTTCAGATCAGCTTTCTGAGGAAAAGAAGACCCAGGCCGCAATATTTAAAGCCAAAGTTCTGTCGGCTGTTAGAGGATCTCAATAGACCCTTCAACTTACTTCGTCATCTTCCTCCTCTTCATCATCAGACTCAAGAATCGTGTCCAGTGGATCTTCTAAAAAGCAAGAACCAAGTCAATAAGGGATGGGACTCCTTGGCCCGCCAGCCCCACTCAGGGTGCCCTCCCACCCTTGGGGAGCCGGCCAGGTTGGTCCCTGCGGGACCTTTGGAGAGAATGGAGCTGAATCCCTTCTTACAGCCAGAAAGCACTCCCAGTGGCCTTGTGGCTCAAGAGCTGCCACGAGGAGTGACTCATTTATGGCTTTGTCAGCAAGAAAAAAGGCAGGGATGGGACGATGTGGGGAAGCCATGAAGAACTAAAGGGAAAGGGAAGAGTGACTAGGGGTGATTTACTGGGGAGAAAATGGGAGTGGGGGCAGCTAAGGGTGGAAAGGATTGAAGGGATGGAACGGGATGCAAGGCTGGCAGGGAGCAAACAGACAGGGCGATCTGCCAGGGCTGGAGCCCAGGTGGCAAAGTGCTCATCAGCACCAAGGTGAGCCAAGTGCCAAAAGGGGATTAGGAAAGACAGGGTGCTGGGGTCTCTGTGCCTAGGAAAGTGCCTGACCCCTTCCTAGAGACTCTCCTTTCTACCAGGAGGTCTCATGTGACGTCACACTCGCCACTTCTTGAGGAAAGAAGCAGGGATTTCTCAGAACAGTCTCCCCCCAAGTCCTGGGCCCCTCATCTGTGGGCAAGATGGCGCCAGGTCGGCCTGTGCTGACTCAGCCTATGCCCAGGGCCTCGCTGCCATCCCATCCAATAGTTCCCGTCCATCCCCAGGGGTCCAACATCTGGTCCCCAGAGGGCGGCTTTAATGCTACATTTTTCCTCTTTGAAACCTTTCCGAGAAAGAAGAATAAGAAAAAGAAATCTCCCAAATCTCCCAAGGGGCCAAGCAGCTCCTGGCCTGCAGACTTCAATAACCTGCCCAGCTGGCTTTTCTTAGCAAAGTCTAGTCCACATACAAGGTAAGGATCTCAGTCGCCTAGAGGGAGCGGGATGGGGCAAGCCGCCATTTCCTCTGACCTGAATTAAGCTGCTTGATAATAAATTCGATCTGGCGAATCATCTCGGCATTGCCTTCCTTGATGAAACAGCGAAGGATTTCTTCCATTCCCTAGAGGGTTTGGAGAAAAGAACGGAAAGAGTTTTGGTCTCCCCTCCATGAAGGGAGCCTGGCTCTGCAGTGGGGTCTTTACCCCTCTCTAAGAAATTACTTGGTTGGGGAAAACTACCAAGGGAAAACATCCACCAGGTTGTCCAGAGCCTTCAATAACCCACCACGAAAAAAAAATCTGCTTCTGGTTTAAACAAAGAGCTTGCTCAGCCCTATGGACCTCAATTTCCTCATCTGTAAAAAGCGGGTGGACAAGGTCCTTCCTGATTCCAAATCTAAGTTCTGAGAAATTTCCCGCCTCCCTCCCATCCTCTCTATTCTCAATGTTGCCATTTTCTTTTTTTTCTTAAAGCTTTTCATTTTTCAGAACATATGCATGGATAATTCTTCAACATTAACCCTTGCAAAACCTTGTGCTCCAATTTTCCCTCCCCTTCCCCCACCCCCTCTCTAGATGGCAAATGGTCCAATATATGTTAAATCCAATATGCACATATATATTTATATAATTATCTTGCTGCACAAGAAAAACCAGATCAAACTGGAAAAAAATGAGAAAGAAAATAAAAAGCAAACAACAAAAAGAGTGAAAATGCTGTGTTGTGATCCACTCTCAGTTCCCATAATCCTCTCTGAGTATAGATAGCTCTCTTCATCACTGAACAATTGGAAGTGGTCTAAACCATGTCATTGTTGAAGAGAACCACGTCCATCAGAATTATCAAATTAATTAAATTAATTAACAATTAATCTTCTTGTTGCCGTGTACAATGATCTCCTGGTTCTGTTTATTTCACTCAGCCTTAGTTCATGTCAGTCTCTCCAGGCCTCTCTGAAATCATCCTGCTGGTCGTTAATATTCCCTAATGTTACCATTTTCTACAATATTGCAGTATTGCCTTACCAGGTCACAGAATCATCCCAGGATTACAGTTTCAGAGCTTGAAGGGACCTTCAATGCCCTCTTATTTAGAGCTGATGTTCTTCCTCTCAGACCCTGGGGGCCCTCATTGTTCTGGATGTCGGCCAATCATATGTAGTATCCCAAGGGAGGGAGGCTGTGTCAGGGTGGGTGTCCCGATTGCTTTGGGGGTTTAGGAGCTCCCAAACATAACATAAAAGACATACGGGAACATAAGTGTTGCTTATATAGATTACAATGGCACTACCTACTTTTAACTCAACTGTCACAAATGGACAAATGGCTGTAAGAGATTGCTGTAAAGATGTCCCAACTGGAGAGAAGGATGATAGGAGCATTAGCAAGTGTTCCTGGATTTTGAACTGACAAGAGAACGGAGAAAAAGACTTGAAATTATCGAGAAGATTAAGTGAAACATGATTTTGGTGGCTGCCATTAACAATGAACCAGAGATTCAGGATTAATTAGCAAGACACTGGAAAACGACAGAATGTGTCTTTGATCAATCGGCCTCTGCACGGCCAGCACAGGACCCAGCACACAAGATGAGTTTAATAAATGTTTACTGACAGATTAATTTACAAAAACTCTCCTACTGGACCATTTAAGAAACTTGCAAACAACATTTTCTAACTCTGCTTAAAAATTTTCCAAATAAAGCTTTTCAGATAATTTTGTACCCATTTACTAGAAACAATTTTAAAAAGATGGACCACTTTCTGCTTTGTTTGCAAGAACAGCAGACTGACACCATCACAAGCCTGATGGATGGGATGAAAGTTTCGTGATGTGGTCAACGTAGCCAACGGTGTACTTTGGCCATTGGGATCTACCCATTTTTGCGCAGTATCTATTATGACAGTTCTCATAACCAAGAAAGGGAAGAGGATGACCTCAGGACCTAGACCTTTGAATCATTGCTGCAGAATGAGGTGTTAAACCAAGAAGTTCAAAGATAAAAATGTTTTTAATCTTAAGAAATCTTATTAAAATATTATTGATGATCAAGTCATATAATAAATTGTTAATTCTATTTATAGTGAGAGCAAAAAGGGCTTGTGGAAACAATGACATTACTGGATCTGTATCCTAAAGAGATTTTAGAGGAGGGAAAGGGTCCCACATGTGCAAAAATGTTTGTGGCAGCCCTTTTTGTAGTGGCAAGAAACTGAAAACTGAATGGATGCCCATCAACTGGAGAGTGGCTGAATATGGTCTATGAATGTCATGGAATATTATTGTTCTATAAGAAATGACCAGCAGGAGGATTTCAGAGAGGCCTGGAGAGACTTGCATGAACTGATGCTGAGGGAAGTGAGCAGAACCAGGAGATCATTATACCCGGCAACAACAAGATTATGTGATGATCAATTCTGACAGATGTGGCTTTTTTCAACAATGAGATGATTCATCCCAGTTCCAATATACTTGAAATGGAGAGAGCCATCTGCACCCAGAGGAAGACTGTGGGAACTGAGTGCGGATCAAAGTAGCATATTTTCACCTTTTTGTTGTTGTTTCTTTAATTTTTCTTTCTTTCTCATGTTTTTCCCCTTTTGATCTGATTTTTCTTGTGTAGCATGACAAATATGGAAATATGTTTAGAAGAATTGCACATGTTTAACCTGTATCAGATTATTTGCTACTAGGGGAGGGAAGAGGGGAAAGAGAGAGAGAAGTTTGGAACACAAGGTTTTGCAAAGGTAAATGTTGAAAACTATCTTTGCATGTATTTGGAAAAAATAAAATACTATTAAAAAGGGTTGGGGATACAAATAATAAAATAAGCCTCTCAAATATTATATATTTCCTCTTTATGTCATGGAACAGTATAGTGGCTATATAGTGGCTAGAGCAGAGAGTTCTAGTCAGGAAGGCTAATTTGCCCGAGTTCAAATGTGGCTTCAGATGCTTCCTAGCTGACTGAGTCTGGGCAAATCACTTTATTCTGTTTGCCTCAATTTTTTCATCTGTCAAAGGGAGAAGTAGTACAAAACTACCCCAATATCTTTGCCAAGAAAACCCAAAATGGAGTTTATTTCACCTTTTTGAAATATTACTTATGAAAATTCTAAGATTGTTAGCTAGAGTTATTCAGAATTATTGTTATGTTAAAACCTAAAATTGATCATTGAAATGACTTATCACGTTTGCTTCCTGCACCAGGATGAGTTTAAACTCAAGAAGAAAATAAAAATGTTTAAAAAAAAATCTTTGTGTATGAGCCCTGATAAACTTTCATTGCTTATTGCAACATCATGAAAGTAAAAGTAATGTACCAAGGCCTAAGCTATGATTAACAGAATTTGCTTTCAGATAAAATCTCCTGGGACTGGAACCGATTTGTTTTGAGCTTTGAATTTGGGTATGATTATCTGATAGATTAAGTCAGTAACCCATCATTCCAGAGAAATAAGTTACTCAGAGGAAGGCCATCCTGAGCTGTCGCAGGTGGATGTCTATCTCAGTAAGAGCTGGGAGAACAACCTTGGCCTCTGCTCAAGGTTGGATCTTTCTGACTCAGTTTCCCAGCTCTGTTTCTTTGTAATTCCACCTCCTTATTCCTGAGCCTGGCTATGAGGTAGAGTTGTTATTGAATGACTGGTTGACAAACAGAGCTAAGGATGCTTTCTCCTGTCATGTAGGTGCTCTTAGGCCGAAGCCTGAAGCACCTGTTTTGATGCCATTATAATCACGTCCCTATTTTTTCCTCTCATAGCACATTTCTATCATCAGACAGGTGGTTAGTAGAAGGCATGAGCCCGGTACAAGTATAGAAAATCTTGCTATTTTCAATCTGAAAATATGTAGTCGTTATATGCTAAATACTTGGCGTCAAAAGAGTATTTATTTGGCCTAGTCATTATTAGATCTGTATCTGTATGCAATTAGGGCTGTAAATTGATACACTGACTATGGGACTTAACTGTGAGTCCATTGATGATTATTATTTTTTTGCTGAGGCAATTGGGGTTAAGTGACTTGCCCAGAGTCACACAGTTAGGAAGTGTTGTGTCTGAGGCTGGATTTGAACTCAGGTCCTCCTGACTTCAGGGCTGGGGCTCTATCCACTGTGCCACCCAGTTGCCCCGAGTCCATTGATTATTGAAACATCTTCAGTATGATTTAGAGAAGAATTCTAGTGCCATCGGTTTCCTTAGAGGGATGTGACGTAATGAGATAGTTTGTGTTACATGGATGAAAAAGTTCATTTTATTCCACTTTGTTACTAGTGTGGAACTAACATGTACACGTGTCCTGTGGTCCAGACACGGTTTTTAATAAATGACCCTCCCAAGTCTTTTACCCTAGGAGAAGAAAGCCTCTACTTAAAGGATGGGATTACTCAGGTTTCCATGCCAACTGTTACTCAACCTCTCATGAGCTTTCCCTTTTCTGGGCTCCTGAATGTCACCGCCTTCCTAACTCTGAGACTTGGGGTCCCTGGGATGCCGGTGCCACCATCTTCCAGTCCCCCATTTGCAGTCGGGCCTCAGCCAAGCAGGGCCAGCTCCCCACTCCTTATTGGCCTCAAACAGCTCCAGAAGATGAGACCTTTGCCTCAAATGAATTTGGGTCCTGACTGCTGGAGGCGGGAATGATGGGTTGCAGCACTAACTCTAGGGCTACTTGGCCTTAAGCCTAAGGGCTCCTGGCCTTGGGAATGCCGAAGTTCCACCTGCTGGTCAGTGATGACCCGGTTTCTGAGCCAAGAATGAGGTGCCCAGCAGACCCCTCAGGTCCTCCTCCAAGCCCCAAATGAGCACCATGAAGCTCCTGGTCTCTTTTTCCTGTAAATTGATCTTCTTGCTGCGGGTCTTTTGGAACGCAGCCCACCTTAACTGGCATTACAATTATAACAAACTTTGCCCTTTAACTTGGAGATGGGTCCGAGCCTGCAGATGCTTTTGAGATACCTTGTGATGTCAGGCTGGAACCTCAACATTTTGGGGGGCTCCTTGAACCCCAGCAGAATTATATGTGGAGTTTACAAGTAAATGAAGATACAGATGTGGGGATCAGACTCAATTTCCATTCCCAGATTTCAGAGCAGGTGTCAAGTGCTGAGTGTGAATGAGTAAGGGAGGGAGGGAGACGAACGTAAAGTGATCTGCATCCAATTGTGGTCTACCCAGCAAAGGCCCCTCAGATCCAGAGGAGCAGCCTCTGCAGAAGGAAGGCCGCCGGACAGAGACACTGACTGGGTTCTCCATCCCTTCAGCTACTGAGAGTTCAGAAGCGGGGAGACCCAGAGGCCCCAGAACTATATAACTGTGGCCTGGTTCCCAGGTGAGGTGTCTGGGAGTGACAGAAGGAAGGCCGGCTCCAGGCTGGAGGCTTCCCCAGTTGGGTGGCTGGGCTGGAAGCCCCTGAAGTCCTCCCAGAACCATGTTTCTGAATTATAGAATAAAGTCTCCAGGATTACCGGAGCACCAGCGCTATTGAATGACAGTCAGAAACTAAAAAACACGACAAAAGCCAGTTCAGGGGCCTCAGGTTGAAGGCCTGAGCTTGGGCAGGGGCTCTAAGCAGCTCAAGCCTTGGCCAAGGCAACGACTAAGCATGATGGACACTGGAGATGGGCCCGGACAACCGGCAGGGACGTGAGAGGCCTCAGGAGGGGCCGGGCAGGGGGTGAGTGGCCAGAGCCAGCGCCCAGAGCATGAAGACAAGAACAGCTGATTCCCCTGAGCTGGAGGCAGCCAGGCTGGGCAGAGGGGAGGCTGGCAGGAGGACGCAGGCCAGCTGCCCTCCCCGGGCTCCAGCAGGCTCTGGGCACTCGGGGGGTAGGAGCAGCCTGAAGCCTTGGCCACACCCTCCCTGGGTGGTGGTCCTCTAAATGCTCCGCTCGTCCCCCCGATGCTGTGCGTGTTTGTGGGGGCTCACACCCCAGATTAATGGGCCAAACCTTTGGTGGCCCCTTCTCTCATCACCTCATTTCCTTAATGCCTTCGCTCTGACCTGTCAAGAGGCAGGGGGGCATCGTGGTTTGGGGTGCAGCCTGGGGGCCCTCTGGGACCCCCCGTAAGGGTCACATCCTTATGGAGGTGTCAGTGATAGAGGCTCCATGGTGACCACTCTGCAGGCGCGGCCAAGGACAAGCTTCCAGGAAATGATGTCACTGTTTCCGTTGGAAGCCGAAGGAAACCACCTCCAGACTCCTTCACTGGCCTCTGTGCAGACAGTCTGAGTCAGCCTCTGAGGGAACTCCTTCACTGGGAGGGAGGAGGTCATCAGCTACACTGTCCAGCAGTGGGATGGGGGGAGAGGGCGTGGCAACATTCACCAAGGAGACCTTGTGGGAGGAGTCTGATAGCCCCCTCCCCTCTGATGGCCTCAATGGGCGTGGAAAGCCTTCCAGCACCCACAGAGTCGGGACCCCTGCTGGGCCCTCCCGCCAAGCTGCGTGTACACCAGGGGTCCTCTGCACCAGACCATGGGGGCTGTGCATCGCCTCTCCGGGCAGTCCATCCCCCATCAGTGTGGCGGGGTCTCTCTGGGAAGGAGCGGGTCTCCACTCCAAGCCTGCATGAGGTGACTGGGGCCGGCCGGCTGCTTCCCCTCCGTCTCTCCTTGTGCTTTCCTGAGACCATGTTGCACCCACGCCGCAGGGTGACTGCCCATGCCTTCTCCTGGATCCAAGCCCCAAGTTTATGGTGTTTCTCTGTCCCTCTTCAGCTCTGGGTGGGCGTCACACCTTCCCATTTCAGGTCCTTCCGCTAACTTGGGGCTCCTTTGGCCTCCGGTCCGACGGCACCTCGACAACAAGAGCCAGACTCTATTCCCGCTGTGGCCCCCTGAGCCGCCATGCCGTGCTCCCTCGCCGAGCATCCCCAGGACCACCTGCCAGCGCAAGGCTTTGGTCCCTTTTTGTCACACACTCCCTCTAGCAGCCTTTGTACTGCAGTCATCAATTATAAAAAGCTGATCTTTAGGGGACTGAAAATAACCCAAGTGTTAACGATGAATTGTGGGCCATGCGCCAGGGTGACGTCGCCCTACACCCCCTGGGGGGGGAGGCTGCTCCAAGAACTTTGCACCTTGGGAAGGAGGGGTCACTCTGAGACTCATCTTACAGATGAGGAAACTGAGGCAGGCCGAGGTTCAGTCTGAGGTCAGATAAGAACTCAGGGGGCGTGAAATACCGCGAAGCCAAAAGCCCAAGGTCAGGCTCGCTCCAAAGGGCTGAGGGGACGGAAATGCTGAGACGGGGGCAGAGACTCGGGGCTTTCTGGGCCGAAATCACGTCTCTGACCACACTGACCGCACTGGCCTTATGGCAATCTTCGTGGATCTCAGCCATAAATCACTGCTCCAGCAATGGCAGCCCAGCCACACAGCTCCGCAGGGCGCTGGCTCCCACCCCGGACCGCCGCAGCTCCTCACCAAAGACCCTGACCCCCGAGCAGGGCCTGGCCACTTCTTCTCGTGGTGTGGGGGCTGATTTGCCTCCAGTGGGAGGGTCTGAGCAACAAGCCCTAGCGCCATCGGGCCAGCTTGCCACCTCCCTTCCTTCCCTCGGGCCTTTGGGAGGTCCTGTTCCTTACCATGGCTCTCGCCTCCTCCCGAATCGACGGGATGGACAGGATGCTGTACAAGGCGCCGTTCACATAGGGCTGGATCTGCGGGAAGAGACACAGAGACGGTGAGCTGAGCGGCAAACTCCAGTCGGCCACAGCAGTGCCCTCCATGCCACGGGGGCTGGGCCACCATCTGATGCCTCCCAAGCGGAGCTCTCTGCCCGCCATCTCTGACGAGAGGCAGCCAAGCCAGGCTTCGAGCTGGGGCCTCTCCCTGCCCCGTGCCATCACCATCCTCGCCGGGGGTGGCGCTCTGTGGCCGTGATCCGGCTAGGGCTGAGGCTCCCCAGGCCCTGTGGTGGACACTGGCAGGGGCCACAGATGGGCAGCGGTGGGGACCACTGAGAGCGCCATCGACTCTGGGTCTAAGAGCACGGAGGGAGCGCCCTGGAGGCAGCGGGACAATCGCCCCCCCCCCCCCCCCAGCCTACGGCGGCCATTCTTACCTCATGATTCTCGTGGCCGAGCAGATCCGAGAGCACTTTGAGCACGAGGCCAGCCATCTTGGCGCACATGTTCTTTCCTGCAGGAAAAGATGGCGGACGGGCCCGTGTGAGCCGGCCCCACCCAGAGCCCACCGTCTCTGGGGGCAACCCTGGCAGGGGGAGCGCGCATTTCCATGGAGCTTCACCAGTAACATTCTAGCCTCGAACACCAGTGGGAGCCAGGTGGCTGTTAGCCCCATTTTACAGGGGAGGAAACAGAGGCAGGCTCAAGTTAAATGTGACTTGCCCAGGGTCAGACTAAGGCTACAGACTGGATTGGAACTCAAGGCTCCCTGACCCCAAGCCCAGGCCATGGCCCACTGCCCAGCTGGAGGCCCGGCTCTTCTGGAAAGCTACAGGTGGGAGGGAACGAGGCCGGGCCTGCGCTGAGCCTCCCACCCGGCACCCACAGCCCCCGGAGCCTGCCCAGGAAGCCCTGCACTCGGGCCTGGGGGCAGGGGGGGTCTCTGGACTCCCTTTCAGGAGCCTCAGGCTTATCTCCCAGTCCTGCTGTCCACCCTGGGTCCCCCTGCTGCTTCTCCTGGCACCCCCCCCCCCCCACCTCACCCTGGGGCCCCTGCTCCTACAAAGCCAAAGACAGGAGCGAGGTCCTGGGCCAAGCCCAAGGAGACCAGGGGCCAAATCCTATTCCAGACCCTGCCCAATGCAGGAGGGAGCTCTGGGGGTCACTGAGCCCAACCCCCCTATTGCATGGATGAGGATGAGGGCCAGAGGGTGCCATGGGGGGAAGAGGAGCGAGAATGTGGCATCCAGGGGGGACCAGGGACCGGGCCAGGGGCTCCCCCGGGTCAGGCTCCTCCCGCTGGGAGGGCTGGCTCAGCCCACTGGAGAGAACAAGCAGACCCCCAGAACCACTCCCTCCCCTCTTCCCGAGGCTGATGATGAGCGGCGGCCGTCCCCCCCAGGTCCCCAGGAGGGTGAGACCTGCGCTGCGGAGGCAGAGGTTCATGAGCAGGGCGACGGAGTACTCGAGCGTGTAGTCGGACAGGCAGTCGGGGTCCTTGAGCACCTCGATGAGCCAGAAGATGAGGCCGTCCTGGATCATGGTGGACTGCAGAGCGCGCCTGCGATGGGAAACCCGGGGATCACTCACCCCTGGTACAGGCCACGATGGCGAGGGGGGCCCGAGATGGCGCGTCTCATCCACCCACCCACGCCCCCCTTGCTTCTTAATGGCCACCAGCAGGGGGGACAGAGCCAGGCTCTCAGAAAACGAGGACCCGGCAGATGGAGAACAGGGAAGAACAGGGAGAAGACCAGGAAAAAAAGAGCTTTGCTTCTGGAAATAAAGAGGCTCGCCCCAGTTCCTCTCCTCAGCTCGTCCTGGAGCTTTACTTGGGGGAGAACGGGCCAGAGGTGGTGAGCCCCCCAGGACCCTCGGGTCTGCAAGCAAGCCCTGCTCCATCACGGAGGGGGGGATGGAAGGACCTTTTTAGGGTACAATTGTACTAGAGCTCCGAGGTCACTCCCAGCTGTGAACTTCTGCCAAGTGATGGGGGGCCCAAAGCAAACAGAAGGCTTGCTTGCATTTACACGGGCCCCTCACCAGCTGCTCTGTCAGGGCTGAGGGGCCCCCACTGTGGAAGCTGCCTGGAGGAGGTGGGATTGGGTTAGGCCTTGGGGGGGGGCAGGAGGTCAGCAGGGAAGAAGGGAGACACGAAGCAGCGGAAAGGATGTCGGCTGGGGGGTGGAGGCGGGGGGCCGGGGCTTTGCCCCTGGCTCCGGGGTACCCCCCTCTGACACAAGGGCATCAAGGGAACCGTTTTGGGGGCAGCTGATCTCTGGCCACAGACTCCCCTTCTCTCAGCAGGAAAGTGGGGGACCTGGGCTGCAGACCCTGCCCCAGCCCCTGCCATGGCTCAGCCATTTTTCTTGCTCTTTGCCTCTAGGGCAGAGGAAGGGCAGATTTGGGGGGGAGGAGGAGGAGGAGGAGGAGGTCCTGAAAGTAAAGCTCTCAGTGAGACTCTGAAAGAGAGCTTGATGGTGACATCGGGCCGGCTCGCTTTTCCCCCCACTCTGGCGGTGGCGGCCATGGCGCCCGTGCCCACCCAGGGACCCGGCCCGCCCCACCTGCGGCAGAGCGCTCACCTGAGGCTAAACTTCTGCAGGGCCCCGAGCACGTTCTCCCGGGTGAGCAGGTCCTTGTCCTCGGCTTTCAGCCTCTCCTCCAGCATCCTCAGCAGCTTGGTGTTCTGGGACAGGTAGAGGCGACCTAGGATGGGGGCGGGGGAGAAAGGGTCAGCTGCACGGGGCATCCTCCAGGCCATCCCTGTGTGGAGACTCCCTCTGCTGGGCCAGCCCGGGTCAGCTTTGGGGGAGAGCGTTGTCTAAAACCAAGAGCCGAGGCTTGCTCTCTCACAAGGGGCTACCTGGGCAACTGGGGAGTGAGCGGACGGACCCGAGGGGTGACGGGGGCCACAAAGCACGCATCCGCACCCGCTCCGCCTTTTTGGGTGGCAGAAGACGGAATACATGTACAAGGGGATCCCGAGGGGGCGGAAATGCCCCGGGGGGGCTGACCCCGCCACGGCCGCAGGGGCCCTACAAGGGCAGAAGCTGCCTCCGGGCCCGCTGCAGCAGGCGAAGACCCCCCAACCAAGGAAACACTTCATGGCTCTGACCCCACGGCCAGCAGCTCAGCGGGTGAAAGCTGGGCACGACTCATGCTAGAAATGCCAGCTTGCCTTTCCCGAGCGCCATCTCTGAACCTCCAGAGGGTTGTTCCCAGGCTAGGCCACATTGAGAAGTGCCCATGGCAGAGTAAGTCTCCTAAGAGCTGGATTTAAATCCAGGAGTCACCACTGACGTGGACAGCGTCGGGTACTTCACGCCACCTTCGTCTCCACAACTAAAATAAGGGCAGAAATCCCTGCCCAACCCAGCCTGCAGGGACAGAGGGGCCGGAAGAACCAAGCTGGCGGGTACTCAGTAACTGGCTTATACCATGGCACCTCTCCAGGAGTTGGAGACTCCTGTGTGCCCTCTCAGGTGGGCCAAACCAGGACCCCTGCACTGAGGGTGCCCCCTGCAATGTGGGGTTCTGGGGCTCCCTTTGATTTAAAGAGCTGCCCCCTCCTGAGTGACTGTGGAAGTGTGTTCTGCCATTTTTGCCCTGGAGAGGGCACTGCTCAGCTGGGCACCCCTCGGCAGCACTCAGCAGGCACGGCCAATCGCCCAGGCCCCGTGCCGGCAATGCCTCCGACTGGCTGGGGGGGAAAAGGGGCCCGGGGCTCACCTTCAGAGAGGGAGGCGAAGGCGTTGATGAGCCGCGCCGTGTACTGTCGGACCACATTGCTCTTGGAGTGCAGAAGCTGGAGCACGTTTCTCTGGAGGAAGAGCGCAAACGAGAAGCCTCGAGGAGAGAACTGGGAGCCCTTGGCCGCGGCTCAGGAAAGGCCGGCCCCTAAAGCACTGCCCCCTCCCGGCTCCTCGCTCAGACTGACCACTGGGGCCCTCAGATTGTTTTCAGACAGGACACCAGCTTTAATCATTGCCCGGCCTCCTCCTTTCTGCTTCAGTCCCCCCACATCCCTTTGGGCCCCGATGCTTTGTGTGTGGGTGGCAGCCAGCCTCCCTCTCCACCTTCTGCTGTCCCAAGCTGCCCGAGGGCTCTCCTCCGGAGCCCCGGGAGTCCGCCAGCACCAGGGCCCATTAGCACCACCTTCTCCTGGCACAGGAGGGCGATTCCAGGTGAACCCTGCCTGAGCCTGACCACGGGCACCAAGGTGAGTGTCAAAAGGGCAAAGCTGAGCAGCATGGGCCCCGGTCAGGAAGCCTGAGACACAGACAGACAGAGACAGAGACACAGACAAAGAGACACAGAGACAGAGAAAGAGACAGAGACCCAGACCCAGACCCAGGCAGGGGCACCCACCTGGCTGCTGCTCTGGCACTCCAGCAGGTCGTTGCTGATGTAGGCCTGCAGCACGGTCTCCCTCTGTTCTCCAGGATGAGACGTGGTCAGGCGCTAGGAAGGAAGAAAAAAGGCCGAATCCAAAGGCCATTCTTTCACACGGTTCAAAGGGCCTGGACTCAATCACTCTGCACTTATTAGACGCCTATTGTGTACTGAACAGGCTCTGGGGAGCCAGAGGCAAAAGGGAAACAAGGCCTGTCCTCAGGTCCCAAAGGGAAACTGAGTCAGCGCCGGGGAGCCAGCGACAGCGCGCCACAGGAAGGCTTCACTCCAAAGGTGGCACCTGGCCAAGTGCTGGGAAGAGAGGCGGCCCACACAAGGAGGGCAGCATCAAGACCGAGAGAATGGGACGCTGGTAACTCAGGAGGCACCAGGACACTGGGCTCCAGGCTGGGCACCTCCACCCGCCTTTTCTGCCCATCAGAAGCTTGGACTGTGCCCCTGGGCTCCCAGCTTATGACACATGGCTCGCCCCTCGTCTTCTGGACAGCTGGTGCCAGTCACTAGAGATGATCGGGCAACGACTGAGGAATCTTGGGCCAGTCACCCGCCTCCATTCCTGTCTGTGCAATGGGGATAACAGCATCTGCCCCCAGGGTCGTGAGGATGAAATGGGGGACAAAGCGCTTTGTGGCTGTTGTGGTTGTAGGGCTGAAGATGATGCTGGAGGTCACCTCAGCCCCACCGTCCAACCATTGTCCCCCAGAGCCCCTTCATGGGGTGCCGCCTCTCTCTCTTCTGTCTTGTTCTCTCCACCTCTCCCTTTCTCTGTCTTGGTTTCCCCCACTTCTCTCTCTCTCCCCCTTTCGTTCCCTCCCTTTCTCTTCCTTTTTTTCCTTCTCCCCTTATCCTTCTCTGTTTCAGTTTCCCCCGCCCCACATCAGGCCCACTGGCTGACTTTCTACGATTTCTCTCCCAGGAGGCAGGGCTGGCAGAGCAGGCCGGGCCCAGGTGCCAGGCTCCCAGGTCTGGTCCTGGCCTAGGTGCTGAGCTTCCACACTGGAAGCTGCTTTCAGGCAGCACCTTCAATGCTGAAATGTGGGCATGAGGTGCAGAGCCTCAACTCCTGGGGCCCCTTTTTCTGACTGGAGGAAGGGCCCCTGAGGAGCCAAAGCCCACTGGCTGATGGCCTGATGAGTGCTTGGCGGGCTGGGGGACTTGGGCCTGTGCCCACACCACCCACCTCTGGGACGCGGCCCAGCGTGCACGTACCCACCGCAGCGCCTGCAGCAGGAAGGCCTTCAGCCGATCATGGCCAAAGGTCAGGTCCTTCTTCAGCTTCTCATAGTCTAAGGATGGCAACAGGGGGATTTCCTTCAGCTTCCTGCATGGCACAAGACAAGAGAAAAAGGAACAAGTCTCCTTGGGAGGCGCCTCAGCTTACTGAGGCTGGAGGACCAGCTCCTGCTCCCCAAACCACCCTAGCCCTCTTCTGCCCCCATCTGAACCCCCTTCTGGGTCCCCTCCAGCTCCTTGTGTCCTCCTGAACCCCAGCATGTAGAACAGGGGGGCCCTAGGCCTGCTCAGGCTCACCAATCTGTTTTTCTTATAAAAGTAGCAGCATTGATTTTGTTTGTGCAAAACTTTTTTAGTTTTATGTAATTAAAATTATCCATTTTACTTCCTCTGAATGACTCAGTATTTTCTTTGGGCCTCCTTATCCCATCGATTTAATAGGTAATGTTCCACCGTTTTTGACTTATGATAATCAGATTTTTTGTCTAAATCCTGTACCCATTTTGAGTTGATCTTGGTATGAGACATCAGATGTGGTCTTTGCCTAATTTCTGTTAGATTATTCTCCAGTTTTCCCAGCAGTTGAGTTTTATCTCAACAGCTAAGGCTTTGGAGTTTATCAAATGCTAGCTTAACTAATTTATTTCACCAATTAGTCCATTTTGTGCCCAGTAGCAAAGTGCTTTGATGATACCATTCAAGCCGTGGTACTCCCAAACTCCACTCCTTCCTAATTTTTTCTTGTCCTTTTGCTCTTTCCAGATGAATTATCTTTCTCCCAGCCCTACAAAACCATTCTTTGATAGTTGGAATGGGCGTTTCACTGAGTAAGTTAATCCTTTAGGTCGTATTCTCATTTTTATTGCGCTGATATGAAAATGAGGCTCACTCCCTGTCACTTGCAAAGTTTTTAACATGGGCTGGTGTGGGTGTGCCCGGTGGACTCCCAAGACTTCTCTGCTGTCCCCAGTTGTTCTGAGCACAATTTTTCAGTCTCTTCCACCTAGATTTTATTGGCAATCTACAGAAACACTGATGATTTCTGTGGTTCTTTTATATCCTGCAACACTGCAAAGTTAATTTTTTTTTAGTCTATTCTCTAGGGTTTTCTAAGTAAACCACTGAGTGGTAATCTTGTTTCCTCAGGCCTTCTGCTGATTTCTTCCTTTCCTTTTCCTTGTCTTTGGGTTAAAGCGAGCACTCCTGTACAATACTGCTCAGTGATGGGGATATGAACATCTCTGGTTCACCCCTGACCTTAAGGGAAAGGCTTCTGGCTTATCTCCCTTGGGGACTCTCTCTGAGTCCAGAGTCCTTGGCCAAATGAGGTGTGACTGGGGTGGGGGCACGGAGGGAGAGGGAAGTGCTGGAGGTCTACCCTGCAATGGGGCACACAGGCCATCCGTGGATTTGTTCCTTGCTTGCACAAATGACCGACTCAAACGCTTTTCCCAATGGCCTCTTGGAACCATTTCTATCCCACCATTTCTTATGCAAGTCTGAACTTTGTCCCCATCTCATGATTCTCGGCTCCTTGCTCCCAATCCCGCCACTTCTATTGCCATGAAATCCAAGCCAGAGCCTGGGGTCCACGCTGGAGGCAGAACTGCCGGCCTCAGGACGCAGAGCGAAGCTTTTCCCTTTTGCTCCGTTTCTTCTTTGACCACGTGACTACCATGGGCCTGCACAGGCTTTTGGGGAGCAGGAAAGGGAAGGGAAGACGCTTGGAACTCAACATTTTCAAAAAACGGACATTCGGGGACACATAACTGGGAAAAATGAAAGGCTATTAAAAAAAATTTACAGATAGCTTAGGGGGCTGTGCCTGGGCACGAGGGTGGACTGGACTTAAGAGTCAGGAAGGACCCCAGTGCAAATCCTGGCTCCAACACTCACTAGCTGTGTGGCCCCGAGCACGTCACCTCATTTCTCAGCCTCCGTCTTTCATCTGTAAAAGGGGGTGACAATAGTGCCTGTCTTCCAAAGCAGGGGATTAAATGGCCTCACACCTATAAAGTGCTCTGCCAGCTGCCAAGGGCACAGAACCCTGCAGAAGTGAGCTGTCCGTCACTCCTCTCCCCTCGCCACACCTTTGCCCAGGCTGTGCCTTCCTGCCCTCCCTCTCACGGACTCCCTCACACCTTTAAGGCCCAGCTGAAGCACCTCCTCCTGCTCCTGGGCAGGGGCTGCGCCTGCCCCCTCATCAAAAGGACCCTGGTTTGGTTCCCCTTCTCTCCAGGAGAGGGGCAGGAGCACCTTGGCTTTGGCCTCCTCAAGTGCCCGGGTAAAAGGGACAAACACTCATGGGCTGCCAGAGTGCCTGTAATCCATGGCCACCTCCTCAGCATTGCCACACAGGAGCCCGCTCTGCCCCACGACTGGACCAGTGAGAGCAGGAGACTCTCTGGGGGAGAACGGGACCACACAGCCGGTCCTCCTCCTTGTCTCGGACCCTGGGCCCAGTAACGACCGAGCCACATGTGCAGACGCAGACCTATGAAGGCCCACGGACCCAGGCGCTGACACGGCAGGGCCCCGTCACCAGGTCCATCCTCTGAGCTCCATGGGGAGGTTATGGCCTCACTGACAAGGTCTTGCTGCTCAGGGGCATGATGGACAGGTGAGGAGGCAAACAGGGGGCTTCCCCATCATACAAAGGGGTCTCACAGTGGCATCTGAGGCCCCCCTTAAGGTCCCCTTCCCACCAAGTGTCCACAAGCCTCTGTCCTGGAGGGCCAGGGACTGGGGAGGCTGAGCAGGGACCCTTCCAGGGGCCACACACCAACCATGGCCGAGTTCTTCCCTTTCCCTAACGTGGCCCAGTTTGGGGCACTGACAGCTCTCTCTGAGCCCAGGTCAGGGGCTGAGGGGAAACGTGGCAGACCGTGCTCTGCATCTGGCCTGACAGGATCCCGCGTCCAAATGCCAACCAGGGGCGCTCCTTCCGCACCCTCGTGCACCGAGCCAATGACAAACACTGATCAGGTGGGCAGGAGGCGGTCCCATGCTGCCCCTGCTTCCTCCCAGCCTGCCTTTCTTCGGCTTCTGTGGCCAGGAGCTCCCTGGGAGTTCTCTTCCCCTCCCCTCCCACCACTAAGACACAGGCAGAACTTCTGCAAGTTCTGAGAGAATGGAGCAGAGGAATGGCCTTATTGACCCGGCTACCTCACCGACCTTTGGTTAACAGAACCCCGCAGGAAAGGTTTGGGAAATCATTACTTACACAGGTGCCAAGGACGCTCGCAACATGGTGGACGCCTAGAAAAAAAAACAGAGAAAGGGAGTGGGTCAGCAGGAATACAGATGTAATAAACACAGGGCGTCCCAAAGGACCGGGGGGCTCCGGGCAAACCAGCGGACTCCTCTCCTTCAGCCACCTACCAGAGCTTCCCCCCAACAGGACTCTCCAAAGGCAAGCTCTAGCCGTCACCGGGCCAGAGCCTCCAGGAGGAAGGGCCATCACTCTGCCCTGAAGTCCCCCTAACCAACACTACCTTTAACTCCAGTTGGAAAGACGTGAATCTGTGGGTGGCACACACATCTGGGTGTGGGTCTACTCTTTCCCCAATCTGCCTGAGCTTTTAGAGAGAGGTAAGGGCTTTAGTCCATCCAATCAAATCCGCTCTATCTTATTTCAGTGTATTGTTGTTATTAGCCGCCTTTGCAGCATCTCAAAGTTTGAGAATAAAACCACAGATATTTTAGATCAGTAAAAACACCCATTAGGCCTCTACTGTATACAGGCAGAGCCCTGCGTTTGGTGGTTGGGGAGCTGCCCTGGTCTGTGGTAGGGGATGGGGAGATTGCACCAATAATAATAATAAATGAAACATTGCCGATGTCTAAGAGGCACAAACAAAGCGCTATGGAAGATGGGAGACAGGAAGTTTCCGCTGATGGGGGATTTGGCGGAAAAGATCATGTTTGAGCAGACACCAGATCAAAGGCTTGGAGGCTGGAGATGAGCGAGCCTGAGCCTTACTGCCAAGAGGAGGATGAGGAAAGAGCAGTGACCCCATGGGGACAGGGAGGGTGGCGGACAAGGGTCAGGGGAACATGGTCTTATCTCTCCGAGGAAGGGAGGCTCTAGGATGCCCTGGACAAGAGGCTGGGGGGTTGGGGGTCCCTCGGTAGCCTGAGCAAGGGAGAGGCCAGACAGAGGGGCTGATGAGAGCCGAGGGGCACCCCGGGAGCCCGGCCTGAGATTAGAACTGAGCCTCGGGCACCTATTAGCGCCGGCCTGCCAGGGTACCAAGGAGATGGAAGCTCTAGATGGCACGCAGCAGGCACTTAATGCTTGTTCCCTCCCCCTTTAGGGGCAGGCAGCTCTTTAAAAGAAACCTGAATGGAGGAGAGGGAAGGATGGGACAAAGCCTGCAGGGACGCCGATCAGCTTTCCCAAGACTCAGTGAGACCAGAGCGTGTTAGTGGGCTGAGGAGAGGCAAGGGCTGGGACTCGACACGAAGGAGACTTCACCACTGGCTGGCACGGGGGCAGCATTTCAGCTCCCAGCACCCTGTCCCCTCGGGTGTTCATGTCACAGAAGTCTGGAACCTCCTACACATCTCCCCACAAATGATCAGCCAGTGTGGGGAGGACCCTCTGCCCTACAGGCAGCCCATGCCAGGCCCAGGCACCTCTCACTACGGGCAGCTTCTCAGATCATCCTGCCTCCATTTACCCCCTGGCAGCTTCTGCAGGAAAAGTGCAATCCTGTTCCACAAGTTGGACACCTGAGGAGGGGGCAGCTGGCTGTCAGAGGGTCATCAGGTACCCAGGGGGCAGCTGGCCGGGGGGTCCGTGGTCTCAGGTAGCCAGGGGGCAGATGGCATCTCTTGAGCAGGTTTGGTCATGCTTTGAGAGTTACAAAGACTGGACAGTCAAGTGCGCCCTCTGGTGGCCCTCCCTGCCCACTGCCCCTGCCATGTTCTGCCCGCCCCGGGGCCATTCTGTGCCCCAACACACCAGAAGTGCGTCTGGAGAGCCACTTCTCAGCCCATGGACACTGAGGGGGCCAAACAAGTGGTCAGAGGGAGGTGGCAGGGGTCCCTCTGGGGACACTGTGGGCAAGACTCTCACTTTGCCCTTGCTTGAATCTGCCTCACAGTCCCAGGTCTTGGTCCCAGAGCAAGCAGGGGCACTGGCAGCTCAGCTTGGCTGCCACAGAGGAGCTAGGACTCTGTGGTAACCCCAGACTGGAGCCCAGACCATGAGAGCAGTAACACCCCACCCCCACCCCCCTCACATGAGGCCGTCTCGGAAGAAGAGAGAATCACCTCTGAAAACAGCACAAAAACCTGGAACTCAGGACAGCAGCCCTTCCCCTCCTGGCAACAGAGTCCCATGTTAGCAGAATGGCAAAAGAGACCTCGACTACAGGAAGTTACCACAGTGACACGGCAGACCAAAATACAAACTCAGAAGACAATCAGATCAAAACTGTTACATCCAAAGCCTCAAAAAATTATATGAACTGAACTCAGGCCACAGAAGAATTCAAAAAGGATTTTACAATTCAACTAAGAGAGGTAGAGGAAAATTGGGGAAAAGAAATAAGATGCAAGAAAACCATGAAAAAAGAGTCAACAGCTTGGTAAAAGGTGAACCCCCCAAGCCCCCCCAAAAAACTCAAAAAAAAAAAAACCTGAAGAAAATAATACCTTGAAAAAGAGAATAGGACAAATGGGAAAAGCACAAAAACCTAATGAGGAAAAAATGCCTTAAAAAGCAGAACTGGTCGGGGCAGCTAGGTGGCGCAGTGGATAGAGCACCAGCCCTGAAGTCAGGAGGACCTGAGTTCAAATCTAGTCTCAGACACTTAACACTCCCTAGCTGTGTGACCCTGGGCAAGTCACTTAACCCCAATTGCCTCAGCAAAAAGAAAAAAAAAAAGGAAAAAAAAAAAAAAGCAGAACTGGCCAAATGGAAAAGGAAATGCAAAAGCTAACTGAAGGAAATGATGCCCCCAAAATGTGGGCAGGTGGAAGCAAATGAATCCATGAGACACCAAGAAACAATAAAACAAAATCAGAAGGTGCCTGAAATTTCTCACTGGAAAACAGATCCAGGAGAGAGAGATTAAGAATCATTGGACAACCTGAAAGCCATGATCAAAAAGGGAGCCCAGACATCATCTCTCAAGAAAATGGCAAGGAATGCTGCCCTGATACTCAAGAGGCTCAGGGTAAAACAAGGTGAAAGAATCTATTAATTATCTCCAGAATGAGATCCCAGGATCCTTCAGCCTAATTTCTGAGCTCCTGGGTTAAGGAGAAAATACTGGAAGCAACCAAAATATCATGGAACCACAGTCAGGATCACACAAGATTCAGCAGTTTTTCCCTTAAAGGATCAGAGGACTTGGAATATGATATTCCAGAGGGCAAAAGGCCCGAGATTAGGACCAAGAATCACCCACCCCACAAAAGTGAGCGTAATCCTTCCGAGGGAAGAAGTCACTCAATAAAGCAGAGGACTTCAAGCATTCCTGATGGGAAGACCACAGTGAACAGGAAAAGGGACTTGTGATTAGAACGAGGTTCAAGAGCAGCGCAAAAAGGCAAATGAGGCAGAGAACTCTAAGGGATTCAATGAGGGAAAATGAGACTTCTGACTCCTAAAAACCCTCTTGTACGAAGGTGGTCAGAGGGCATGGGTTTGAGTTGGACATGATGGGATGATAAAATAAAATTATGGGCTGAGAAAAAGGGAGAGGGGCAAGGGAGGGATAGAATGGGGGAAGATTGGGAAGGTGGGGGAGAGGAACGGGAACCTTACTCAAATCACAATTGGCACAGAGGGAATAAGCCAGGCTCGGGCGGGCATAGAAACCTATCTTGCCAGAACTGTATAAATACATACACCTGTATTGGATTTATATATATATATATATTTTACCATGTTTAACATATATTGGATTACTTGCCATCTGGGGAGGGGGTGGGGGAAGGAGGGAAATCTGGAGCACAAGGTTTTGCAAGGGTCAATGTGAAAAATTATCCTCCCATATGTTTTTTTTTAATACTTTTTATTTGCAAAACATATGTATGGGTAATTCTTCAACATTAACCCTTACAAAGCTTTCTGTTACACATTTTCCCCCCTACTCCCTTCCCCTCCCCTAGATGGCAGGATATCCACTACATGTTAATTATGTTAAAATACTTGACAAGTCGAATATATGTATACATATTTCCACCCTTATCTTGTTGTGCAAGAGAAATCGTATCTACAAGAAAGAAAAATCAGAGAAAGGAAACACAATGCAAGCAAACATCAATCAAGAGCATGACAATGTTATGTTGTGGTCCACACTTCACATTCCTCTCTCTGGGTGTATATGGCTTTCTTCACTGAACACTTGGAACTGGTTTGAATTATCTCATTGTTGAAGAGAGCCATGTCCATCAGAATTGATTGTCATATAGTCTTATTGCCGTATACAATGATCTCCTGGTTCTGCTGATTTCACTCAGCATCAGTCCATGCAAGTCTCTCCAGGCCTCTCTGAAATCGTCCTGCTGCTCGTTTCTTCCAGAGCAATAATATTCCATAACATTCATATACCATAATTTATTCAGCCACTCTCCAATTGATGGGCATCCATTCAGTTTCCAGTTTCTAGCCACTACAAAAAGGGCTGCCACAAACATTCTTGCACATGTCCTCCCATATGTTCTGAAAATTAAAGCTTCAATAAAAAGAAATCTCTCTTGCCCTGCAGGGAAGCCCAAAGGGGGGGCGCCCTGGGGAGCTAAAAGGCAGAAGCAAAGTTTGAGGAGGGGAAGGATAAATGGGAAAACAGGAGGGAGGGAAATGGGACAAAGGGGAAGGGAAGTGGGGTGTGCACAAGCACACCCCTGCACATCCACAGGCACACTCCTGCTGCCGCCTTTCTGCTGGGTTTTGTCCATCAGCTGACCTCATGGCTGGGGAGAGGAGGGGGCTCCCTGAAGCACCCGAGGGGTGTCTGCTGAAGTGACAACAAGGGGTGAGGAATGACTCCTGCACAGATGTCTGCTGCCCTTATCCCCCTTTCACAGAAGAGTAAACTGAGGCAGATGGCAGCTCCCAACTTTGAGCCTGGCACTCTGACCACGGCAGCCTCATAGTGGGAAGGGAGGGAACTCTAATCCTGCCGCCAACATCTTCCCATCAGCACTTGGGGTGCTCCTGATCCTGTGATTCTCAGTGGTCCCCTCTGCAAACAGCGATGGCGACAGCTCCCTACATGACCCTCACCAGGGTGCAGGGGCCCCAAGCTTCCTTCTTTGCAGGAGGAGCCCTGGCTGGCACTCAAGCCCCACCTGGGGCCCGGCCTCATTCCTCACCCCCAGGTTTGGGGTCACCAGCCTCTCATCCTGCTTCAGACACTCCGGGCCTATGACCTGGCACCCCTGGGTGCCAGCTGTGCCCCCTGTGCAGGAAGGGCAGTGAATAGAGAGTCCTTTCTCTTCCTCTCCCTCCTGCCTTTTTGCCTCGATGGCAGTCACCAGCCTTCTGGCAGCCCAAGGGTTTCTCGTGCCAGCTGCCCATGACCACACGGTCCCAGATGAAGACCACCACAGGGGCCCCCAGAGCCGCTGCTTCTCAGGTGTCTCCCCTCTTCCTCCGCTTCCACGTGCCACTCCTCCAACCTTCCAAGCCTCTGGGGTCAGGTTTTTCTCCTCCAACCTCCCAGAACCACCGGCTTTCTATAAGGGACCCTGCCTGCTGCTGCTGGGCCAAGCCAAGGGTGGTCTGTCAGCCCCCACCTTGGAGCTGAAGCGGCCCCAGGCCCAGTGGAGCTGGGGATCTCCCCAGAATCAGAGCTGGGAGGCTCCCGAGGTCACAGGGAGTCTCTCCCAAGGACGCTCTAGAGCGTGTGCTCCCTCCCGACTCCGGTGCAGGTGACTTCTTAAAGCAAAGGGCTGAGCCCTGTGGTAGCCCTGCGCAATCCCGCCGGGTGGACCTGGGTCCTGCCTGTGGCCATGGCCTGTCAGCTGTCCCTCCAAGCTCTGCTGAGCTAGGGAAGGGGGGCTGCTCCCCATCATCTCCATGTGTTTTCCACATGGCCTTTGTCAGCTTCCAGCGGGGACAGAAGATGCTGATTCCAGAGGGGAAGGGGCGACACAAATGTGGCAGCTGGGGGAGCAGGGGCGGGCCTCGGGGGCCTAGACAATGTGGGGTCGGGGGCCGGAAAGAGGGGGAGTTGAGTCTTCTTTGGAGAAGCAGGCAGGGAGGGGTCTCCCCTAAAGTCAGCGCTGTGTCTCTCAAGTAGAAAGGACCCTGCACGGCCGCCTGGCCCGGACTCGGGAGAGCCGAGTGCACTGGGAGTGGAGCAGAAGCCCACAGTGGAGGAAGGAAAAAGCAGCCGAAGGGCCGGGAGGCCGAACCCCAGCACAGAACAGAGGGGCCAGCGGTCAGGGTGTCAACCGGGGGGATGCAGGGGCAGCCCGCCCACAAGCCACACTCCATCTGTCCTAACTGAAACCACACGGCCACTGGCAGCCCTTCTGGCCACCGGCACAGAGAGCACCGGCACAAGAGCGGGAGGAGCTGCAGACTTTGGGGGGGCTTGGCCGGCGGACCCTGGGCAGGGGCAGTTTCTCTAAGCAGAATCAGCTCAGGATGCCCCAAAATCCCTCCTCGCCGGGCAGCCTTTCCTGCCACAGTAGAGGCCCTGGGGCTCCCCTGGGAGACCCGTCTCACTTCATCGTGGATGCCGGACAAGCTCGGCCTCCCTTTCCAGAGGAGGCTGACCAAGGACATCCACGTGGAGGGTCACAAGTCCGGGCTGCTGGAGGCCTGGGGGTCCCAGTGCCTTCCGAAGGGTGCAGACAGGCTCCTGCGCCCGGCCCGCTCCAGCACGCAGAGGCCTGCAAGTGCCGGGCTCGGGGCAACCCGCGGCCCCCCACTCTCCCATTTCTGTGCCCCGAGTCTCTCCTTAGGGGCGCACTCACCGTTCCTGGTCTCGTGAAGTCAATGCTGTGGGCCAAGCTTTGCCTCATCTGGTTGCTGAAGAGACGGACACAGACACTCTGCAAGTACTCCGGCGTGATCTACGGCACGGACACAAGGGCCTCGAGTTAGGGGGCGAAGGCTTCGGGTCCCTGGCCCCTCCAAGGGGCAGCCAGACCGTCCGCCCCCAGACTCCCCCCTTTCCTCCCATTTTAGAGGGGAGCAGGACAAAAGGGACTGGAAGCAGAAGAGACTGGGCTGCTTTCGATGGTGTCTGGTTCTACTCCCTCCAGCGGGTATTCCTGTGGCAACGCTGAGCTTCCCTTCTGTTGGTTAATGCTCACGCCCCAAGTGTCCCCGGGGCGCAACCACGGCCCCACAGTTGGACTCTCGCATGGTGATGTCATTTCAGTTTGAGTACGAAGGACGACCACAGAGTCGGTTACCAGAGCATCCCGACTTCTCAGCGCCGTGGGCCGGGGCCTGTCCGAGCCATCCGGCCCAGGATTGTTATCTCCCACTCGGCGGAAGGCCCCGAGGTTTCCTTCAGGAGGCGCAGCTTCCAGCCTGAGTGCCCCAGGGCCGCGAGGCCCCCGCTGGGCAGCAGGCCAGCTGAGCACCGGCGCATGGCTCAGCCCAGGTGTCTTGCTGACCCAAAGCCCCCTCCCCGGTTTCCTTTCCATTACAGATTTCTCTTCCCGGGATCGGATTCTGATGAAGGTTCTGAACCATCCCCCGGTCCCTCCTGAGATGAGGGCTGCCGAGCGGCTGCTTCCCCAGGATATCGGAGGGAGAACCAAGGAGCCCTGGTCCAAGTGGGGCCCCTGGCACACCTGGGCAAAGGACCTCAGATCTCGGGGCTCATCTGCCTTGGAGGAAGCCCCAAAACTGATAAAACCAGAGGTCCTGACAAGAACCACAAGCAGCAACAGGTAGTGTCAGGGCACTTCTGTGAGGGAGACCCCAGGGAAAGGAGCCGGCCCAAGCCGGGAGCCACACCTACAGTGGCAGGAGGGGCCGGGGAGGTACAAGAACAGCCCCCCCTCACACAGAAGCAGCTGGACATGCTGGAACAGGAGCGGCAAGGCAGCCCCAAGGGAGGAAAGAGCCCAACGGGCAAGCAGTGCTGGGCTGCCACAAGCATAAGGGTTAAAGGGCTTGGCAGAGACCCTGGGTGTCCCTTCGTAGACACTAAGCTGTCCTGGCTCTGAAGGACTGCCTCATTCAGGGCACAGAGGGACAAAGATGGCTTCCATCTTACAGATGGGGACACCAAGGCTTTCTAGAGGCTAGCCAGGCTCAGAGCTAGGTCTCTGCCCCCAGGGCTCCCCCTGCCTGCACTCACCTCTGGATACCAATCTGGCCAGTGGGTGGTCACCAGTGTAAGTCACCCCACTCCTCCCTCTCTCTACTCCAATCTGGCTGGTGTGGGTCACCCCACTTTTCCCTCTCTACCCCAATTTGGCCAGTATGTGGTCACCATTGTGGATCACCCCATTCCTCCCTCTCTCTACTCCAATCTGGCTGGTGTGGGTCACCCCACTTTTCCCTCTCTCTACCCCAATCTGGCCAGTGGGTGGTCACGGGGGTGGGTCACCCCATTCTTCCCTCATCCTCCACTCACCACCTGTAAAATGCAGCTGGCATTTGTGCTCCCCCCCGAGGGCACACTTAGTCACGGGGACTCCAAAGCCTCCCTCATGCTCTCACTCACCATCTTGCCATTCACGGTGGCCTCCAGAGAATCCACTAACTCGGCCGTGACGCCAATGAGGTTGTGGTAGTCGGCCTGGATCTTGTTGTAGCGCTTAAGGTAGGTCATGGTCCTGCGTTCAGCTTCCACCAGCTGCTGATGCAGCTGCTGCAGCATTTCTGAGAAGGGAGTGTGGGCATCAGTGACAAGCCAGGCCCGGGCACCCAGAAGCACTCCCTCTGCCCCTCCCCGGGGGGGGAGATGACCAGCCCTGGGGGGAGATGACCAGCCCTGGGGGGTCTCTCAGCACTCGCTCGGTAGGAGCATTGGCTTGCCAAGGCCCTCCCTGGCTGAGTGTGCAACAAGGCTTGTCCCTAGGATGCCAGCCGCCAGGTGGCCATTGGCCACGGGACCCCAGGAAACAAAGAAAACCCATTCGGTCCCATGGAGCCCCCTTTTACTTTGGCATGGCCAGAATCTGTGCTTTTGGATCAATGAAACATCAGCGACCTGCTGGGATTCTAATGGTGAGATCACTGCCCAGAAACCAGTAAGGTAACGACTCAGTGGAAGAACTGACCCACCCTGATCTTAAGGACCCCAAAATAAGACCAGGAGACACAAGGCAACTGTGGCTAAAAAAGGAGGGGCAAGGCCTCCTTGAGGGCATGGATCCAGAACTGGTGGGTTTCCCAAAGGCAATGGCCCAGGAATCACCTTCCCTTGTGCCTGGGACACATAAAGGTCACCTTCAAGGTGACTGCAGCTAATGTCGGCTGCAGAGGAGACCACCAGACTGACTTATTCCTCCAAACTGAGCTCACACACACACACACACATACACACGGAAACATTACTCCAAATGTCCATAGCTGCCCAGCAGAAGAACTCTAATGAGGAGGGGGGCCTGTGGAAGATCTGTCGGACCGTGCAACCAAGCCCACCCATTTACAGAGACTCGGGGGTCTCCCACCCACATGGCCCAAATGCATTCTGGGAGAAAGTATGGCGACAGCAACCAACACCAAGGCTGCACGCTGGTTCTCATGACTTTATCTTAGGGGAGATGGCTCCATGGGGGCGGGAAGGTAGGAAACTACAACCTGAGGCAGATCATTGACTGCTGAGGTCAATATCAAGGCCAACTCAGGATGAAAGAAGTTTGGGAAGCTTGGGTGGGAGGCACTTTGCTCTGACCTGCTTAAACAAATGAGAGAATAAATGCCCAGAAAGAACTCTGAAGACCCGGCCCTGAGCGGATGTCAACTCTTGATTGTGACCTCTGGTCAGCCACCAAAAAGTGTCCTGATGGAGATCAAGGTGGCAACCTCTCTGATCAGGAACATAAAGAGCTCGGCCCAAAAACCAAGAATGCCCCAGACTTTTCCACAAGAAGAGACGTCTCCAGTCCGAAACATCAGTGTAGAGCAAAAACTCAATGGGCAACAGTGGCTGACATGCAGCATTTGACAAGTTGGACATCTCCCTGGAACCCCTCGCCAACTCCTTGACAGATGGGCAATGTCTCTGGCCTAAAGTCTCCCCCAAACACAAGGGGCTTTCAGTTGTCGGGGCTACCCAGGCTCATGTGGCCAATATGTCAGAGGGAGGATCTGAACTCAGATTTCCCGACTTCCCACCCCCACACTCCATCCCTTGGGAGAATATTCACCCATTTTATATCTGGCCTAACAGCAGCAGGGCCCGACCTGGCTACCTTCCTGGGCTTGGGATATGATGTTCCAGAAGACAAAGGAACTAGGATTACAACCAAGGATACCCTCCCCAGCAAAACAGTGTAATCCTTCAGAGAAAAAAAAATAATGCTGATGAAATCGAGGACTTTCAAGCGTTCCTGATGAAAAGACCAGAATTGAATCCAAAATGTGCTCTTCCAACACAAGATGCAAGAGACGCGTCAAAAGGTAAACATGAATGAGAAGTCATAAGGGACTTGAGAGTAAACTGTTGACATTAGTATAGGTCATATAAGTCTCATATAGATCTGAGATATATCTGATATAGATAGATAGATAGATAGATAGATAGATAGATAGATAGATCTGATATAGATAAAAGAGCCACAAGGAAAAATATTACAGTGAAGGGGAAAATGGTATGGGGAGAAGCATGAAATTGTTGACTCACTTTCATCTGAACTGGCTCAATAGGGAAGAAAAATATATTTACACATGAGTGTGTGTGTGTGTGTGTGTGTGTATAGACACACACATACATATATATCTACACACCCACAGAGTTGGGTATAGAAATCCATCTTATTCTACATGAAGTAGAAGAGAAAAGTACTAAACGAAAGGAGAGGGGTGGGAAGAGGGAAAGTAGATTAAGGGAGGCAGTGATTAAAAGCTAAACAGAGTTTTGAGGAAGAGACATTCTACCCCCCCCCCAAAAAAAAAAAGAACGGGATGGAGAAAAGTAGAGTTAGCAATTATAACTGAATGTGAATGGAATAAACTCACCCATAAAATGGAAGAGGATGATGGAA
>JAJPUD010011964.1:0-15970 GCA_023553655.1 Myrmecobius fasciatus
CCTAGTTTTTTTCTTGTTTATTTTGTAGTTTGATTTATCTAATTCTGAGAGAGCAAGGTTGAGATCCCCCACTAGTATCGTTTGGCTGTCTATTTCTTCTTGCATCTCTCTTAATTTCTCCCCTAGGAATTTGTGTGCTATTGCACTTGGTGCATATATATTTAGTATAGATATTGCTACATTATCTATGGTACCCTTTAATAAAATATAGTTTCCTTCCTTATCTCTTTTGATTAGATCTATCTTGGCTTTTACTTGATCTGAGATAAGGATTGCTACCCCTGCTTTTTTTTGTTCACCTGAAGCATAATATTTTCTGCTCCAGCCGTTTACCTTCATCCTATATGTGTCACTATGTTTTAAATGTGTTTCTTGTAGACAACATATTGTGGGATTCTGGTTTTTAATCCAGTCTGATATCCGCTTCCGCTTTATGGGAGAGTTCATCCCATTCACATTCACAGTTAGAATAACTAATTCTTTATTTCCTGCCATCTTATTTACCCAAGTTATGTTTTCCCCTTTCCTTTCCCCTTTCTCCCTTCCCCCCACCTCAGTACTTTGCTTTTGATGACCCCTCCCCCAAACAATACTCCCCTTTCCTTTCCCCTTTCTCCCTTCCCCCCTCCTCAGTACTTTGCTTTTGATGACCCTCTCCCCCAAACAATACTTTACCCTTTAGCTCCCCTACCCGTTTTTACTCCTTTCCCCTGATTCTTCTATTTTCCCTTCTATTAGTTTGTCCCTTACTTTTCCTCCTTTCCCTCCCACTTCCCTCTAGCAACAGACAAGTTTCTATGTGAAATCGAATGTCTGATATACACTTTTAGAGCCCAACCTGATGAGAGTAAGATTTACACAGTGCTCATCTCCCTCCCCTCTTTCTCTCAATTATATTAGGTTTTCTTTCCCTCTTAAAGTGATTTTACCTTGTTTTTACCTCCTTTTTTTTAGATCTTATTTTACCACTTTTTCCCTCTTTTCCCCAGTATGACAACCTTTTCCCCTCTAGTTCTCTTTTTCATATTATCAAAGTAATATTTAGTTAATTATACCCCCAAACTTTGAGTATCCCCCTAGTAAAAATAAAGTTCTCAAGAGATCTTTCCTTTTTACCTTTTTATGCATCTCTTGAGTTCTGTGTTTGGGTGTCGAATTTTTTGTTCAGATCCGGTCTTTTCATTAGAAATAGGTGAAATTCACCTATATCATTGAATGACCATCTTCTTCCCTGGAGCATAATGCTCATTCTAGCTGGATAGGTTATTCTTCGCTGTAATCCAAGTTCCTTTGCCCTTCGGAATATCTGGTTCCAGGCCCTTCGATCCTTCAGTGTGGAGGCTGACAGATCCTGTGTGATTCTAATTATTGATCCTTGGTATTTGAATTGTTTCTTTCTAGCTGCTAGCAGAATCTGTTCCTTGGTGCTATAGTCCTGAAATTTAGCCACGATATTCCTTGGGGTCTTAATTTTGGGGTCTCTTTCAGGAGGTGATCGGTGAATTCTTTCAATGGTGATTTTGCCCTTTGATTCCACGATCTCAGGGCAGTTTTCTTTCAGGATTTCCTGGAAGATAGTGTTTAGATTCTTTTTTTCATCATGGCTTTCAGGAAGTCCAATAATCCTTAGATTGTCTCTCCTAGATCTATTTTCTAAGTCAGTTGTTTTTCCTAGGAGATATTTCATATTTTCTTCTTTTTCATTTTTTTGTTTGACTGATTCTTCAAGTCTTAGTGAGTCATTCACTTGCATTTGTTCAATTCTTATTTTTAAAGTGTTGTTTTCTTCAGTTACCTTTTTAAGCTCCTTTTGTAACTGGCCAATTTGTTCATTGCACTCTTTTTCCACTTCACTAATTTTATTTTTTAATAAATTGGTGTCTTTTTCATACCTCTTTTGCAGGTCATCATATCCTTCTTGCAAGATACTGTATCCTTCTTGCTGTGATTTCAGTTTATTTTCCCATTTATCCTTCAGCTCTCTTTTGAGGTTCTTTATGCAATCTTCCAGAAAGGCCTTTTGAAAAGGGGACCAGTGATGGTCGTGGCTGTTTTTTTCTGGATTTTTGTCTAAAGAAACCTCTGGCTCTGAGGTCGTTTCTTTCTCTTTATAAAAGCTGTCTATGGTGAGAGCTCTCTTTTGCTTCTTCATTTTTTTTTTTTTTAGACAGCATGGATATCTCTTTAAGGTAGGGAAAAAAAAAAACGCGGCTGAAGACGCTTTGCCCTGGGGCACTTCGGCGAGTTGACTTAAGGTGCTGAGCCGGTGGGGGCTAGGACTAAGTCCGAATTACTCCTTAAACAAGGCAAGTCTGCCAGAACACCTGCCCCCAATCAGGGCAGAATGTCCCGAGTGCCTCAGATAAACTCCAGGTGTTTGGAATTTGGAGTTTGGAGTTTGGAATTTCTGCCATGATGACCTGAGCTGAGTCCCACCCTCACTTCCGGCCTGCACAGGGGTCGTCTATTTATCTCTCTGTCGGAGTCCGACTAACCTGATATGAAGTTCTCCAGAGAGCCGTGCCCAAATATTTCTGAGTTCGTTGACTTGAAGATCAGTTCAGAGGCTTATTTTATTGTTGATTTGAGAGAAGATCAGAGGAGAGGCAGAAAGTCACCTTTTCACTCTGCCATCTTGGCTCCGCCCCCCGACTATGCATATTTCTAAAAGGTTTTTTTTGTTGTTTTTTTTTTTAAGAGGGGGAAAAAAGGAAGATTTTTCATTGATTGAAAAAAGATAGTGACATAGCTTTAAACAAAAGCAAAAAGCCTTAAATTAAAGCTAACTGATTTTGGGATAAATTTTAATACTAACTAGCTCCTAATAATTCTTCAGTCTTGATGTGCCCTACTTCATTCTTATTTTTACTTTCTATCTTCAAAGTTTATTTTGTTTTCTAACTTTTCATACATGCTAGGACTTAGATCTCAGAATTCTTTCTTCTAAGATTTCCCTCTCCCTCCCACCTTTCTCCTCCTAACCCTCATTTTTTTCCTCCATTCCTTCACAAGGTATAGATGCTTTTTTTTATCTTTTCATCACTCCTCTCCAGGACTTCTCAAGGCCAATATTACTCATACCAGGAGATCATTGCTTGATAATAGGCCTTCTGTCAGTTTCTTAACTTCTCAGGGTAAATCTTCTGCTATCTTTCAATAAGATCATGATAGATATCAGTTTGAGCTCAGGAAAATGATGACAAATCTTTTCCCCATAATCAGCCTTTACAGGGTTATCATATTGTACAAAACTTAGATTTGGAAATAGTTTGCATTTTATTCTGAGCATCAATATGCTACAGCAAGCCTATAAATAGGCTAATTAAAGCCTATAATGGCACTTGAAACCTCAATATAACAATCCATGTGGGCAGTCATTGACATTGGAGGATTTTCATTTATCAGAGTTTGTGGGTTCACACTATCCTTTGAAACAAAAAGGTTTTTTTTAAAGATAATACATTAATTTCATAGAATCATAAACTATTAGAGATTGATGGGATTGTAGAGATCAGCTGACCTCTCATTTTACAAATAAAGAAACACATGCCCAAAGAAGTTAAGTCAGCCAGTCAATAAGTATTTATCAAATGCTTATTTTGTGACAGCCACTATATTAATTACTGGACATATTGGTTGTAGTGGTGGTGGTGACTGTTTTTTGTTGTTGTTTTGTCTGATCCTTCATTTTCAAAGAGGATCAATGACATTATGGAGTGATGTCTTGACTTATTTATGAATTGGATTTAAGTGAGACAGAGCTGCATAAAGTCATCAGCCTCTCTCTTTCCAGAATCATAAAAGTCCAGTAGCAGGACAAAAGTCAGAATGATTGAGAGTGACTCTATTAGTGTCTTCAGTATATGACCAAGCTCTAAGTTCTCCATAGCTTGTGGGATGTTGGAACAAATTGTTCTCATTTCCCCATTCCACCAGGGAAAAGGAAAACTGCTTATAAAAAGCCAGTATGAATTCATCAAAAGAAGACCATACTAAGCTAATTTCCATCCACCTTTTTTGGACAGAATTATTATATTACAGTATACAGGAAATGCAAAAGATATATTTTACTTTTATTTTACCAAACTATTAATGAAGTATTTCATGTTATTATCAGGACAACTGATTATGATCCAAGATGAAGTAAATGACCTTGTTGTCTTCCATCCTTCATGGCTATTGGAACAAATTATTCACATCTTCCCATTCCACCAGGAAAAGTCTTCCTATGCTTGGGGTAGAAATTCCCCTAAGTAACTCATTGATGGATTTGAAGCCTGCTCAACTTGGATAAGCCCATTTGTTGAAATGGTTTTACCCAGGTATGGTTGCTGCACATGCTACAGCTTCTTGGAGTAACAGATGAGAATTGGATAAAAGATGGTTGAGCATCCCAGAAAAGAACTCAGTAAACCCTCACACCAGAGGTGCTACTCCTCCCTAAACACAGTAGGAATATAAAGAAAGATAAAACCATTACATCTACCCATGAAAAGTTAATGTTGTAATGAAATAGACAATATTCAAATAATTCAATACATAACAAAATAGAGAGCAAATATAAAGTAACCTCAAAAGAAATATACTGAGGGGGGAAAAGGAGGAAAGGACCAAGAAAGGACTCCTGCCAAATATGGAATGTGAGCTGAATCTTGAAAGATTCTGAAGGAACCAGGAGATAGAAGTAAAAAAGGAGAACATTCCAGGCATGGAGGTATTTCACAGAGACAAAAAAGAGTTATGTGCAAATAATAGAATGTTCACCATTGAAGTTTATCACAGGTCAGCTGTATTTTGTGATCTCTATATTTCGTTAATAATAGAGACACAGAGAAAGCTCTGCAATTTGATCTAATTAGGAAAAAAATTTAAAATAAAATCAGTTTCATTATTTTTTGTATACTGGCAACTTGAATTAGCTACTAATAAATGTTGTTAAGCATGTTTGTCAGTAAAGACTTCACAATCAGAAAATCTGGATTTTAATCCTGCCTTTGCCACATACAGATATTCGTGTGCTCTCAAACGAGGTACTCTTAATTTCCACAATTTTAAAATGAGGGAAGCAGACTAAATCACCTCAAAAATTCCTTCTGGCTCTAAACCTATGATCCTTGTATCAAGGATAAATTGAACAAATCATCATAAATTATTGTCTTTAATGATTTCTAAAAGCCAACTCAAAGCTATATAGTGCTACCTATAGACATGACTACTCCTACTCCCCAATAGAATGTAAGTTCCCCCAGAGCAAGAATTCTATTATTATTGTCTTTGTATCTCCAGGGTCAAATACGTAGCCCTTGGAAAATATTAAGTGCATAATAATGCACTTTGATTACCTAAAGTCCTGCTTTTTAATAAATTCTATTGGTTTCTTGAAGACTATTCCTGTGAACTACAAATTTTGACAGGTCCCATAAAGTTGAAGTTGGGACAGCTAGGTGATGCAGTGTATAGAACACTGGGCTTAGAATCAGGAAGAGTCATCTTCATGGATTCAACTATGGCCTCAGGCACTTAACTTACTAGCTGTGAGATGCTGGGCAAGTCACTTAACATTTTTTGCTTCAATTCCTCATCTGTAAAATAGCAAACCATTTCAGTATCTTTGCCAAGAAAACCAAATGAAGTCATGAAAATTTGGACACAATCAAAACAATCCAACAAAAATAAAATAAAGCTGAAGAATCATCAAACATGGGTTTGAGGCTTCCACACAGCCCAGCTAACAGTATCAAGTGATTTCAGGGAATTCCTAGACCCCCTGTCTCCCTGTAAATTCAGTGAAATGGTCATAATTCTGCCTTCTGGAGCAGAAAGTCTTTCCCACTTGAGCAGTCTTTTTTTTTTTTTTCCAGAGTAGATACATACCTACTCTAATTCATTAGATATGCAAATGACACATAACTAGAAGAGATATCTAGACTTCAGGAAACATATGTAAGTTTTAGGATGTAGTTACCTAAAATGCTAATTTAATGCTCTTTTTTTGATACTTCAAAATAACTGATTCATATGAGTGGGTTTCCCTTCCATCAATACAGATCTCAATTCAACAAAGAATTTCTGGATCCTATTTTCTACATAAGGCAGAAGGTTGGAGTCAGTGAATTCTGAGTTTTTTCTGACTATAAGAAGCCATAATTTTATGAAAAGACATTATATCAAAACTTTTTTTTAAAATAATACAAAAGATTCTCAACTCTTGGATAATGGCCAAATGTTTTCTTTAACAAAAATGCTTATAGCTCTGGTTCTTAGATTATCTTCACTTCCTTTTCAGACAGCCACCCTTTATAAAGAATAAAATAAAAAGGGAGGAGGGAAGAAATTAAAATAACACAATAATCAATTATCATTTTATAGATGAAGAAAATGAAAGCTATAGACATTAAATGGCTTGTCCAGGATCACAAGGTAGCAAAATAACAGAGGCCAGATTTGAACCCCTGACTCAAGAGACAGTTCCTTTCCTCTGCACCATATCACTTATTAGATGTCAGTCATAAACACAGTATTTACATAGCATTCAAATTTGATTTTTTTGTTGTTATTGCCATCCTTTCCATTGTAATACCCACTATACACATTAATTTCATGGTTGTACTTACTTCACCTTGCATCACTTAATATGTTATCACATTAAAATAATTTTGATCAAAAATTTTATTTTGAATAAACATTAAATGATACATTTTAAATGATATAAATAGAATAAGCATATATACACAATATGCACATGTGTGTGGATTATATACATATGTGTGTATATATGTATATATGTTATATGTCTATATTTTTAAAATTTTATTTTATTTGCAAAACTTATGTATGGGTAATTCTTCAACATTAACCCTTACAAAGATTTCTGTTACAAATTTTCCCCCCTACTCCCCACCCTTCCCCTAGATGGCAGAATATCCACTACATGTTAATTATGTTAAAATACTTGACAGATCGAATATATGTATACACATTTCCACACTTATCATTGTTGTGCAAGAACAATCGTATCTACACGAAAGACATATCAGATAAAGGAAACACAATGTAAGCAAACATCAATCGAGAGTATGAGAATGTTATATTGTGGTCCATGTTTCACATCCCTCTCTCTGAGAGTATATGGCTTCCTTCAGTGAACAATTGGAAGTGGTTTGAAACATTTCATTGTTGAAGAGAGCCATGTCCATCAGAATTGATCGTCATATAGTATTGTTTTTGCCATGTACAATGATCTCCTGGTTCTGTTCATTTCACTCAGCATCAGTTCATGTAAGTCTCTCCAGGCCTCTCTGAAATCGTCCTGCTGGTCGTTTCTTACAGAACAATAATATTCCATAGTATTCATACACCATAATTTATTCAGCCATTCTCCAATTGAAGGGCATCTATTCAGTTTCCAGTTTCTAGCCACTACAAAAAGGGCTGCCACAAACATTCTTGCACATGTGGGGCCTTTCCTTCCTTTATGATCTCTTTGGGTTATAAGCCCAATAGAAATGCTGCTGGGTCAAAGGGTATGCACAGTTTGATAACTTTTTGAGCATAGCTCCAAATTGCTCTCCAGAATGGTTGGATCTGTTCACAGCTCCACCAACAATGCATCAGTGTCCCATCCTTCCCACATCCCCTCCAACATTCATCATTAACTTTTCTTGTCATTTTAGCCAATCTGACAGGTGTGAAGTGGTACCTCAGGGTTGTTTTAATTTGCATTTCTCTGATCAATAGTGATTTGGAGCAACTTTTCATATGACTACAAATAGTTTTAATTTCATCCTCTGAAAATTGTCTGTTCATATCCTTTGACCATTTATCTATTGGAGAATGGCTTGAATTCTTATAAATATGAGACAATTCTCTATATGTTTTAGAGATGAGACCTTTATCAGAACCCTTAAATGTAAAGATGATTTCCCAATTTATTGCTTCCCTCCTAATCTTGAGTGCATTGGTTTTCTTTGTACAAAAACTTTTTAACTTGATATAGTCGAAATTATCCAGTTCTTCTTTGGACATAAATTTATTCCATCTCCATAGGTCTGAGAGGTAAACTATCCTACATTCCTCTAATTTACTTATAATATCACTCTTTATATCCAGATCATGAACCCATTTAGATCTTATCTTGGTATGTGGTGTTAGATGTGGGTCAAGCTCTAATTTCTTCCACACTAGGGATTTCCTGGGTGCCTAAAATCCGCCCCTCTATAGTAGCCCTTCTGCCCCGGCTGGCGTCTGATCGCGGCCAGCAGCCGATTCCCCTGAGACTGACCTCCAGAGTTTTTTCAAAGTGGATATTTGATAGAAGTGCGTTGTAGTCCAAGTGTTTGGTGGAGCCCTCACTCCAGAACCAGTTCGGAGGCTCAATTTGTCTGGGTCTGAGGGAACGTCTCAGGAGCTCACAGACAATGCTGTCTGCCATTCGCCATCTTGGCTCTGCCCCATATATGTCTATATTATAAACACAACAAAAGCCAAACATGAAGAGGTATACCTGTAGTTCTTCCTATTAGAGGAGGCTAAATCTCGAGTTCAGGAGTTCTGAGCTACAGTAGGGCTAAAGTCGATGAGATATCTAGAAATAATTGAGCTTCCATGGATCAAGAGTGGAGGATCATCAGGCTACCTGAGAAGAGATGAAGCATCACTGTAAAAAACCAACCAACCAACCCCAAAAGTGTACTGCTGTAATTCCAGGCTAAACAAGGAAAGACCTAGTCTAAAAATATCATCATCAACATCATCTTCATCCTCATCATCAGCAATAATTAATTCATGTAATTAAAGAATAATCATAACAAAAGAAAGTTGTATATAATAGATGCATAATTTCATGTACAATCATTTTTTTTTATTTTACTTTGTTACAGAAATATTTCTTTTACATTACAAACTAAAAGTTAATTTTTAAAAAAAGAACAATATAGTTTTATGTAACTTCAATGTGGTTTCTTAATTGTGGGTAGGGATAAGGGAGAGAATCTAGAACTCAAAAATCTTAAAAACAAATGTAAAAAAAAGTTGTGAATGTGATTGGGAAAAAATATTAAATAAATAAATTAATTTAAAAAGAACAATATATAAAAACAATAAAAGCAATAGTCACTATGCTTATTGCTTTGCTGTTTGTGCTTCACTTTGCATCAGTTAATCTAAGTCTTCCCCCGTCTTTCAATATGGCACAAACAACATTCAACTACCACAGTTTTGCTTAGGCATTCCTCAGTCTTTGAGCAGCTATTTTGTTTGCATTTCTTTGCTACTTCCAAAAATACTGCTATAAATATCTTTATATATATTGGACCTCTCTTTATCTTTGACCTCTTTGGGATTCATGAATGACTAATTTATTTCAAGCAGCACTCAGTGCAAAAGAATTAAAGATAACAATAAAACTGGGATAAACCTTAGGTGTTTGTTTTGTTTTGTTTTGTTCTTAGGAAAGACTCTGCTCTATATTACTGTACAGTAGTAAAGAAAACAGCGATACAAAATTAAGAAGAAATTCCCTGCAGTTTTCCACTTTTTGTTGCTTGGGTACAAAGCAAAAATCATAGCTTTGGTTACGGGTGATTCTGGAGAATATGCTTTATCTTGACAGTGTAGAAATGTTCTTCAAGTTCAGTGCTCAGGCAGGTTCAAAATTTTGTGAAATTCTTCTGATCAGTGTCTCTAGGAAAAAATAATACAGTGAATCATGAAACATAAAAGATTTTTTGGCTTCTACTAAAAAAGATTTCTATAAAAAAATGAATTTTAGTCTCTGACCCTTTCTGAAATAAGAAACAGAGGAAAAGTTGTAGATAAAAGACAGCAGAAGGAAAGCTTGTTCTCTCCCCCATAGCAATTGCTTCTTTCTTTGACTATATTTTCTGTTCCAAGTATACATCTGCCTGGGCCTTAAATTCAAAATACCATATGACAGGTGGCTCCAGTAGCTGTCTGAAAGAAGAAGCTGTTCTCAATAGCTACCCTAAGCTTGCTGTCTTTACAGATTCCAATTATGTCTACTCAGACTAGGACTCCCAAAGCTTGCTGGACAATTTTATGAGCATTTGTTCCCTTTAATATCTTAAAAACTATTACTTCTTTCCAGATTTTTCCCTTCCCCTTCCAAAAGGCTTATCATTTTAAAGGTTTATTTTCTCTCTCATGTATTTTTCTTAAATCTAAAATAGGGAAAGCATGCAAATGAAATGATGAGGTTTGTGATGGTGATGGTGGTGATAATAATGATGATGATAGCATTTATAAGGTACTTTAAGATTTGCAAAGCAATTTGCAAATAGTTCAAATCAGTGTTGGGAGAGAGTTACAATTATTATCCTCATCTTACAGATAAGGAAACAAACAGAAGTTAAGTGACGTGCCTAGGGTGATACAGCTAATAAATGTCTAATGTTGGATTTGAATGCAAGTCTTCCTAACTCCAGGTCCAGAACTCTAGGCTCTGAACCACCTAGCTGCCTTGCATTCTAATAGGGAAGATAAAGCAAATGAAAGATAGAAGAGGTTAGATATCATAAGAGAAATAAACAAAGTTTTGGGGAGTTTCTGAGGAGAAAAAGATTACATCTGTAAAAAGTAAAATATCACAAATGAGAAGAGATTTTTGAACCTCACCTTGGAAATACAACAAACTGGCAAGGAAGTTAGTATGATGTGGAAGAATGATGCAGTGGTACCCCAGCATTCCTCTGCTTCAAAAATTGTTGAATTTGGTATTCAACTAATTTCAACAGAAAAAAAAAAAATACTTCAACATCTGACTCTTACTCAGCACCTGTTGAACTTGGCTGTTGTCTTGGTTGAGCAATAGGGATGTGAGTTTGGTGAGATGTATTGCCCAACTCTCAGCACTGCTGCTATTGCCCTCAGCCTTGGGCAATTCCCTTAGAGATGGGCATGACTGACAAGAGGAAACCTATGATGCTGAAGTAGTGCACATTGATGGGCAGTCTGCAGAGCAGTTCCTTCAGGACAATGTGGCTTAAGCATATCAGTCTCCTGGCTCCCAAAACAGTAGTACTGGAAGGGGCATAGAGCAGCCAGTGAACTCAGGAAAATGAGAAGCAGGAGAAACAGGACCAGGAGCAGTGGTAGTGCAGCAGCATCTGCAGAGGCAGCAGCAGTGGAAAACCCAGGGCACTTGGCAGCCAGAGCTCTGGCCAGTGGAGGGCAGAGGACCATAGCTTCTGCCTCCACATCCAGGCTTTCCCCCGCCCCAAAGTAGTTTGGATGCCATGGGGGACACTGGCTCCTCTCAGAAAGTGAGTTTGAGTCAAAAAGGGAGGAGCCTGGCTAGAGTAGGCTAAACTGAATTAGTTTGTTTTTCCTAAGCTGGAAGCCCCACTCGTCCCTTTGGGGAATTGGGTGGGGAAGTATGACTAGGCTGTGAAATGGAGATGTACTTCTTATAGGAAAAATTTGTTCAGTACTTGTGGTTTCACCTCTCAACATGCCATCTGGAACTAATTAATAATGAATATGGAGGTATCACTGAATAGGAAATGAAACTAACTGAATTCTAACCCCACTTCTTTCATTTACTATCTGGATATTTTGGGGGGTTTTGTTTTTTGTTTTTTTGCTTTTTGCTGAGGCAATTGAGGTTAAGTGACTTGCCCAGGGTCACAGCTAGGAAGTATTAAGCATCTGAGTCCAGATTTGAACTCAGGTCTCCCTGACTTCAGGACAAGTGCTCTATATAGCTATCTTTTCCCTGCATGATTTTATTTATTTCATTTTTTCTGAGACTCAGTTTCTTCATCTATAAAACAGAGATGATAATTGACTGCCTTTTTCACAGGATTATTATAAGTATCTAATAATGTGCTTTATAAGCCATAAAGTACCATATAAATGTGGCCAACTCTCATCATATCAGGCAAGAGAATAGTGTGAGTCAAGATACAAAGACAGAATAGCAGAGTTGCTATCCTAGAGTAAGTTACCTGATTTAACTAGGCAGTAGAATAGTTGGAAAGTAAGACTAGCTTGAGGCCAGAATGAGAATGATATAGTAGAAAAGGGACTAGACTAGACAATGAGAGAATTGAATTTGAAACTTGCATCCAACACTTATTAGTTCTAAGGCTAAATTTCATTATTTATAAAATAGGAAAAGTAGTGCCTATCTCTAATGTCTGCCTCACAGGAATGTTTTGAGAGTCAGATATAAAGGTCTTTATAAATTTAAAAGTGTTATCATATTGTAGTTATGTTAATTTCTCTTATGACATTTAACCCATTTTATCTTTGATTTGCTGCAAGACAGCTAGATGATACAGTGCCTATATATGTATATAGATATAGATATACATGAATATATGTATATAGTTATCATTTTAGAAGGTCAAAATGTTAAGGATATAGGTCTTAAGTATTCAAGCACTACAAATTCAAGGAGTGCTTTTGGTGTAAGGGAGTGGCACAAATATCTTAGTACAAGATTGATCTGACAGCAGGCTAAAAAAATGGATGAGAAGTGGAGCTATCAATCAGGAGGCATGTATTCAGAGGCCCAAAATCTAGATCAAGAGATAATGAGGATAATGACAGCAGCAGTAGAAGAGGATGTGCAGGAAAAATTGGAGGGTATAGAATAAGCATAATATGTAAACTGATTAGACTTGGAAGGACAATAATATATTAAATGACTATAGAGCTTCAAGCCTGGGGGACTGGAGCATCATTAACAGAAATAGAAACGTGTTAGGAGCCTTAGGTGATGATTGAGCCGTTGGAAACATTATCAAGGATGGTTGGGAAATTGTCATAATTGGAATGCTTTCTTTTTTCCTTTGATGTTTTACATCTGGTCATGCAGAGAGGTAGCTGTGTATCCCCAGAGGCAATATGGCTCATTGAATCTAGTGCTAGATTTGGAGCCAGAAAAGCATAGGTTCACATCTCTTCTCTGAGACTTAACAATGTGATCCTTGGCAAGTCATTCAACCTCTCTAGATCTTAACTTCCTCATCTATAAAATAACAATTTTAAGCTTTATAATCTTGATGTCCCTTCTAACTCCAAAAAAATAATCCTTCTATATTTACAATAGATTCTTTACTATTTCCAAATAGCCTTCCTTTCAGTTAATCTGAATTAGTCTGATAACTACTGAAACAGAATATAAAATTCCTATTTTCTTCCCATGAGTTCTTTTTCTTTTTTTACCATTAGATGCATTTATTTATTAAGTATTCATTTTCATTAGAAAAATGAAAAATAAATAAAAAGTAAATATCTTCTCTGAAAATATACTTCAGAACTAGTAAATTCAAAAATAAAAGCAGGTGGGGAGAATGTTAAAGTATTAGTTTGATTTTAAGATGTTGGTATGTGGAAAGCATACACTTAGAGCTTGAAGGGACAGTCTTCTAATTCAACCATTTTGTTTTACAACTAAGAAAACTGAGGCCCAGAAAGGTAACTTGCTCACAAATACTACTTAGCAAGTGGGTGTCAGGATATGAATCCCCATCTTCTGATCTCAAACTACTTTTTCTCTTCAACTTTCCCCTCAACTTAATGCTTTTCATTGCTCAGTATGAATTTGGAAATATGACTCTGTAGCTTAGAAAAGAGACTAGAACTAAAGCTATAGGTTGGAAAGCACCTGAATAAAATTGTAGGGGGAAATCAGAGCAATATAATAAAGTTGACTGATTAAAAGGACATGCACACAAAGATAGACAAAAACACACAGAGAAACACAGGGAAAAAATCTAGGTATTGTCTCTTAATCTCTGAGGTGTTGAGACAGTAAAAATCCACTGGAACATGAAGATTTCTATTCTGGAAGCATCAAGTTTATTTCCCTTCTTAAGATGTTCAAGTCTTTAGGTTAGTAGTATAAATCTGGAAGCCTTTAAAGACCCCTGAGTTTAAAATGCTACTCATGGGTATATTGTGAAATAGCTGTCTAGCCATCCTAAGTTTATTTCTCTTCTGAAGAGGAATCTAAAATTAATGGACTTTTCCTTAAAATAGTCGGTAGCATCTATTTAAAACCATCAGCTTGCATCATATGTAATGGTGATAAACTGGAACCATTCCCAATAAGATCAGGGGTGAAACAAGGTTGTCCACTATCACCATTACTGTTCAATATTGTATTAGAAATGCTAGCCTTGGCAATAAGACTAGAAAAAGAGATTAAAGGAATTAGAGTAGGTCATGAGGAAACCAAATTATCACTCTTTGCAGATGATATGATGGTCTACTTAGAGAACCCTAGAGAATCAACTAAAAAACTATTAGAATTAATCCACAACTTTAGCAAAGTTGCAGGATACCAAATAAATCCACATAAATCATCAGCATTTTTATACATCACCAACAAAATGCAACAGCAAGAGATACAAAGAGAAATTCCATTCAAAATAACTATCGATAGTATAAAATATTTGGGAATATATCTGCCAAGGGAAAGTCAGGATCTATATGAGCAAAACTACAAAACACTCTCCACACAAATAAAGTCAGATCTAAACAATTGGAAAAACATCAAGTGCTCTTGGATAGGTTGAGCGAATATAATAAAGATGGCAATACTACCTAAACTAATCTATCTATTTAGTGCTATACCAATCAAACTCCCAAGAGATTATTTAACTGAACTAGAAAAAATCACGACAAAATTCATCTGGAAAAACAAAAGGTCAAGAATTTCAAGGGAATTAATGAAAAAAAATGCAAATGAGGGTGGCCTAGCTGCACCAGATCTAAAACTATATTATAAAGCAGTGGTCACCAAAACCATTTGGTACTGGATAAGAAATAGAGTAGTGGATCAGTGGAATAGGTTAGGTTCACAGAACAAAATATTCAATGACAATTGTAATCTACTGTTCGATAAACCCAAAGACCCCAGTTTTTGGGATAAAAACTCACTATTTGACAAAAACTGCTGGGATAATTGGAAACTAGTCTGGAAGAAATTAGGCATTGACCCACACCTAACACCATATACCAAGATAAGGTCAAAATGGATTCATGATCTAGGCATAAAGAATGATATTATAAACAAATTAGAACAATGTAGGATGGTTTACCTCTCAGACCTGTGGAGGGGGAAGGAATTTGTGACCAAAGAAGAACTAGAGGTCATCATTAATCATAAAATAGATAAGTTTGACTATATCAAGTTGAAAAGTTTTTGTACAAACAAAATGAATGCAGACAAGATTAGAAGGGTAGCAGTAAACTGGGAAAATATTTTTACATCCAAAGGTTCTGATAAAGGCCTCATTTCTAAAATATATAGAGAATTGACTCAAATATATAAGAATTCAAGCCATTCTCCAATTGACAAATGGTCAAAAGATATGAACAGACAATTTTCAGACGAAGAAATTGAAACTATTTCCGGTCACATGAAAAGGTGCTCCAAGTCACTATTGATCAGAGAAATGCAAATTAAGACAACTCTGAGATACCACTACACACCTGTCAGATTGGCTAAAATGACAGGAAATGATAATGATAGCTGTTGGAGGGGATGTGGGAAAACTGGGACACTGATACATTGTTGGTGGAACTGTGAACGGATCCAACCATTCTGGAGAGCAATTTGGAGCTATGCTCAAAGAGTTATCAAACAGTGCATACCCTTTGACCCAGTAGTGTTTCTACTGGGCCTATATCCCAAAGAGATTTTTAAGGAGGGAAAGGGACCCACATGTGCAAAAATGTTTGTGGCAGCCCTTTTTGTAGTGGCAAGAAACTGGAAATTGAAAAGATGCCCATCAATTGGAGAATGGCTGAATAAATTATGGTATATGAATGTTATGGAATATTATTGTTCTGTAAGAAATGACCAACAGGAGGATTTCAGAGAGCATTGGAGAGACTTGCATGAACTGATGCTGAGTGAAATCAGCAGAACCAGGAGAACATTATACACAGCAACAAGACTATACAATGATCAATTTTGATGGACATGGTTCTCTTCAAC